>CM029595.1:71204922-71314922 GCA_017311375.1 Mytilus coruscus | reverse complement strand
AACTTATTTCAAACGGGATAGCACATCCTCATTTTACGGAAATGTTGTTAACCGTGCCCGGAAATTTAGAAATGATCCTTGTAAACTTATCGCTCCTTTAAATAAACTTATTCTAAAAGGTTACCAATTCAACACTGTAATAAGATCATTGAATATTGTTTTTATTGGTATAAATATTGATTTTGTTATCAGTAAATTAAAAGCAAACTAAATATTACTAGTATGTTATATACATATACACATTCATGGATTTACAATCTGTCGATACCTGTATCTTGGCATTGCACAAGGTCATGTTTTTCTCTGACTGTTTATGACGTCTTTACACTAAATCCATTGGATGTTGGATGTGTACGGATTGATAATTTAGTCTTAGATGGATGATTTTTTTTATTAGTTGTTAGTGGCTTTGAACTAGCTGTCAGATAACTGCGAGTACTCTCAGATCTGTTTCTAAAGTCTTTTTGTTGTTGGGATGTACAAGTACCCTGCCACGTCCAATTGTATTTTTGTCCATCTGATGAGTTAAGCCTTTTTCAACTGATTTTTATAGTTCGTTCTTATGTTGTACTGTTATATCACTGTCCCAGGTTAGGGGGAGGGTTGGGATCCCGCTGACATGTTTAACCCCGCCACATTATGTATGTATGTGCCTGTCCCAAGTCAGGAGCCTGTAATTCAGTGGTTGTCGTTTGTTTATGTGTTACATATTTGTTTTACGTTCATTTTTTGTACATAAATAAGGCCGTTAGTTTTCTCGTTTGAATTGTTTTACATTGTCATTTCGGGGCATTTTATAGCTGACTATGCGGTATGGGCTTTGCTCATTGTTGAAGGCCGTACGGTGACCTATAGTTGTTAATTTCTGTGTCATTTTGGTCTCTTGTGGACAGTTGTCTCATTGGCAATCATACCACATCTTCTTTTTTATATGCACCTATTACCCGGTGTTCACCTTATAAACTCCTACAACCTTATTCAGGTACGCAGATAGATTCTTATATAAAGTGCAAATAATTACCTTTTTGCTTCTTCTAGACGTCTTAACTATCCATTTTTGTAGAATACCTTAACCCCTTATTGCTAAAACGTTAAAATGACGGCCCCTATTTTTACAACTACCGATCGGAATATTTCCAGGTTTGCTAACCACAACCTGTCCGTTTCTGATTCTAAATATTATAAATTTTCAAAGCAATGCATAAAAAAAAAAAACCGAAAGTAGACAAACGTTCAATTTTCAAACTAAACGAGTTCGTATAACAATGTTTTAACTTGATAAAAGTAAAAATAAGTTGAACCCTAGTAAAATAAAACAGGTGAACTATTTACATCACATTACCCACGCTTCCAGGAAATGCGTCCCCGCATTTACCGAAATCAATTGAGCACATCTACATCAAGTGGACATTTTTCAGTCCCAAACTCTATCTGGATATTGTTTCGAGCCATGTCATTCAAACACCAAAAATCTAAATATCATAAAACAACTGTTACTTTTTCAGTATCTAACCACTAGAACAACTCGTAGATGTATGATCTACCCAACATGACTAGATTCCAGCTCAACTGTATACTATTGTCTTAACATTGGAGGAAACGTTTAATATGTGCATCTACTTTATCTCTATGCCCTTAAGTCGTTTTACATCTGTATTTAAAATATGCATGCTGACAGATTTTTGAGCAACCAATCTTCGATCATGAAAACCAACAAGCCAAATAGTACATTTGAAAACCACCGAAAACATCACAAAGCCAAAACTTTAATGAAATAATTTTGCCTAACAAACGGCCACTTATGGACCACTTAAAGAGCTTGTTGAGAGGGACCTTTAACGTGCACAAAGCGTGGTACTCCTTGAACACGGGACCTCGGATTTAACGTCCCCATCCGACGGACATATATATTAAAATATACAACAAAATAACATTTATAGTAGTGATTCCCTCACTTTTAATTACAAATTAAACTGTCTTTCCATCTAGACTCTTAAAAACTTCTATAAGTGTCAATATTACTTATTTATATACTACATGATAAAGAATATATAAACAACAATGAGATCCATTTTATCTAACAAAATCATGCAGCCAAGCCGGCTGTTTGGTAATCCTGCGCGGACGCCCTATGTAGTCTGACTCATCCCTTGAATCACTTGGATCAACAATGTTGTCCGCACTCTCAGACTTATCAGTGGAAATTTCGGGCACCACACCTTCCAGCACAAAAGTATCATCTTGATTTTATTTTTCATACACCTCTATTTCTCCTTTCAGATTTTGGCCCTTGCACAACCTCATTCTATCTACATGTATAACCTGTGGTCGACCACGTCGTCCACATTAATGAGATAATTAACATCCGAGTATTCTTTGAGTACTCTAAAAAGACCACGCCATGAGGATGTGATTTTGGGAGAATGAACAGCTTTTCGAATTGGAAAGAATACATATACCTGGTCGCCTTTCCTAAACTTGCTCCATTTTAACTGTTTGTCATAATACTTTTTCTGACGTGATATTTCCTGCCCTACATGTTTTCTAACAAAGTGGTGAGCTTCTTCCATTCGTTCTTGAAGTTCTCACGCCCATATGTTTTGTGGAATTTTCTTCAAATAATCAGGTACCTCGTACATAAGGTCAACAGGTGTAACAACTTCGCGACCTAACATCATGCGATTAGGCGTACATCCTGTGGTCTCATGTTGAGCTGATCTATATGCCATCATAACGTAGGGCAGTAAGCAATCCCAATTGGAATGATGTTCATCAACATAAGCAGTCAACATTTTTGCCAATGTGCCATTAAATCTCTCTACCATTCCGTCACACTGCGGATGATAGAGCGTGGTTCTAGTCTTGTCTATTTGTAGTAACTGACACATTTCTTGAAATAATTCGCTCTCAAATTGCGCGCCTTGGTCAGAATGAAATACAGTAGGCACGCCGAAACGCGTAATAACCTCTGTTACTATTATATTGGCTACAGTAGACGCAAGCATGTTAGGCATTGGGAAGCTTTCAGTCCATTTGCTGTAATAATCGCTTATGACTAGAATATACTTTTGTCCTCTCTCGGTTTCGGGTAGTTCTCCCAATATATCCATTGCGATTCTTTCCTTTGAGTAACCCGATTTCTGCAGTTGCATAGGAGCCCTTTGTCGTTTACTCGGACTTTTTCTTTTCGCACAGACTTCACAACCGGCTACTGTGGATTCATTATTATTCGTTGGATACCAATTTTCGTGGATTTCGTGGGTACAGGTGAACCACGAATTTAAATGTTCAACGAACTGCAAATTTTCTATAGGGCTGTATGCAGACTGGCAAAACCACGAAATCAAATATCTACGAAAATGCAGGTTTTCAACAATCAACGAAAATTGGTACCCACGAAAATAAATGAATCCACAGTATATAGGCAACTACGTCTTGTCTTAAACCAGGCCAGTAGAACCTTTCTTTGATTCTAGATAGTGTTTTCTTGATGCCAAGGTGGCCTGACGTCTTGTTATCATGACACTGCCTAAGTATTCGACGTCTTTCTGTGAGGGGTACTATCACTCTACTTTTGTTGCTGTCTTTGTGCAATTTGCACAGTACTCCATCCTGAATCTTCAGGTTATCAAACTGCGACCATAAGCTTTTAAGAACATAATTGTACTCTCCTAGGTTTGACGTATGTCATGTCTTTTTCAAATTCATCGGGCTTTGATGACACTGTATGTACAAGCTGTTGTGCCTTCTAATCCGAGCTATATCCACACTGCCTACAAGGTATCATACTTAACGCATCTGCGTTTCGATGCTGACTTCCTGGTCTATGTTTTATTTTCATGTCATAAGTACTTAACACCTCAAGCCATCTTGCTAACTGTCCCTCTGCGTTTTTGAAGTTTAACAACCATTGCAATGAGCTGTGGTCGGTTCGAACGATGAATGTTCGGCCATATAGAAAATGACGAAAATGTTTGACAAAGTGTACCACCGATAAAAGTTCTTTTCTGGTGACACACTATTTCCGTTCTGTTTTTGATAGGGTTCTACTTCCAAAAGCAATGACTCTCTGTTTACTATCAATTTCCTGTGATAGCACAGCTCTAATAGCATTATTACTCTCGCCGGTGTCTAGGATAAATGGTCTAGATAAGTCTGGATGAGGAAGAATGGGTGATTTAGTTTTCTTTCCTTTCAAGGCTTCGAAAGCTTCCTGACATTCTTCTGTCCATAAGTACTTTCGTCCTTTTTCTGTTAGTTGATGGAGACACTTGGCGATTTTTGAAAAATTTTCTATGTACCTCCGGTAATAACCACAAAGACCCAAGAATGAACGTAATTCGCTCGCATCAACTGGAATTGGCCAATCCTTGATGCTTTTTATCTTTTCTGGATCCGAGGCTACCTTCCTCCTGCAGTAACAACATGCCCAAGAAAGTTAACTTTCTTTGCAAATAGTGTGCACTTTTTGGGCTTAAGCTTTAGGCCAGCCCCCTTCAGCCGATCAAAAACCGATAGAAGATTCTTGAGCATCTCCTCAAAGGACATTCCAACTACAATTATATCGTCCAGATAAACTAAACATATACTCCACTGTAGTCCCGCCAATACCCTTTCCATCAATCTTTCGAAGGTTGCTGGTGCGCAGGCCAGACCAAATGACATCTGTCGAATTTGAAACAGTCCCCGTCGGCTGGCAAATGCAGTTTACGGGTGATCTCTCTCTTCTATTTCCACCTGCGAGTACCCCGAACACAAGTCTAAAGTAGAGAACCATTTATTTCCGGACATTTGCTCCAATGAGTCGTCGATGCGGGGTAATGGGTATGCGTGTTTTACTGTTAAATCTTTAACCTTGCGATAATCAACGCAAAAGCGCGTAGTATCATCATTTTTCTTTACCAGTACTATCCCAGACGACCATAGACCGTCGGCTTGCTCAATTACTCTGCGTTCCAGCATGTCATCGATATGCCTATCGACTTCCTCTCGCATAAAAATAGGTGTGTGGCGAGGCGGTTGTTTTAGTGGTGCATTATTCCCTGTGTTTATCTTGTGGCGCAACAAGTTAGTTCTACCTAAGTCCGTGTCGGATGCTGCAAAAAGATCTTTGTATTCATTTAGGAGATTTTCGACTCCTCGTTTTTGCTCCTGGCTAAGATTTCCGCTGCAATTACTCAGTAATTTTTGTAACTCAATTCTTAGCTCCTGATCCTTTTGTTTAACAGTAATATTTTTGTTGTCGCTTATTACGTCATTGACAGGGCTTATATTTCCTACAATTGTCCCAGCTCTAATTATCTTCACTACATTCGATACATTCATAAAACGCAGTGGTACGGTTTCTGAGGCTTTCACTAAAGTACTTGCCATTAAGGCGCTGTCCTTTGCTATGAATTTGTCACAGGGTTCAATGATTCCTAAGCCTACTTCATTCTTTGTTGACGGATATTCGTTAATGTGACCTCGGACTAAAGCTTCTGTACCTGGCTGTATGCATGTATCTTCAACTACTGACACTCTATAACAACCAAGCTGTCCAGTGAAGTTTAGCGGTATCTTCTGGTTATGGCAAACCATATGTTCTTCTTGTAAATTAATCAGCCATCCATTTTCCCTGAGAAAATCTAAACCAATTATACCCTCTATAGCAAGATCCGCTACTACTGCCTCTGATAAGTATTCCTTTTGTTCTATCCAAATGTGAAATTCTCCTTTTCCCGCAACGTTTAGTTCAGTTCCGTTTGCTGACATAATATTTTGAGCCACTTGATTGAGCTTTGGCATCTCTTCCTTTCTCAAACTATTGAATAGTTTATTAGATATAAAAGTGACAGTGGCTCCTGTGTCTACGAGAAAACTTGACTTTACATTCCCTATAACTACGTCTATATATGCCCCTGCTTCTTTCGTAGAGTTATTTTGGACATTCAATTTGATTTGTTTTCTCCGCTGTCTTCTTGTTTGAGAATGTACTGGCCTTGCAGAGCCATTCTCATGGTTCCTGTATTGACCGTTCCTATTGCCGCGTTGCTTTCGTTGCCTACATTCTCGCTTAAAATGTCCATATTTACCGCAGTTGTAACATTGCTGAATCCTTTTCCATTACGGATCGGCAGTGTTCCTTTGTCCACTCTTTTTGAATTCATTTAACTCCATTCGAAGTGATTCTAATTGCTTGGTAAACATATCCATCATTTCTGTAAACTTATCGTCCTTAGACACCTCTTGTGTACTAGTATCTGCATGTGTAGCCCGCATCTGAGGTTTGATAAAATCTTGTTTTTTTCTCTGCTTTGTAGAATGCCTCAAGCTCGACAGCTAAACAGATTGCTTGGTTTAAGTTTTTCGGTCTGGACTGTTTGATCTTTATCCTTACTCGCTATCGTGCAATGCATCTAAGAAATAATCCTTTGATAATGTTTCTTTGACTTCAATGGGTGCTAGTGTGTATGCTCTGTTCACTAATCGCGTATAGTTTGTCCTAATTCTGGCAAGGTTTCAATTGCGCGCTGACGTCTCTCCTTCAACTGAACTCTGTATATTTCGTTCTGATTTGGAGGAGCAAAACGCTTTTCTAATGATTTCACTAAGGTCTCATAATTTATTTTCTTGTCAGTTGGTAAATCGCTGAAGACACTCTGTGCTTGCCTCGAAGGGCAGCGGCAAGGTAAAGCCCCATTTCATATTCATCCCAATTATTGATGATAGCACATGCATCAAAGTGCGATTTAAAATCTACCCATTCGCCAGACCCATCATAATTAGCCAGTTTGATTTCTCTCCTTGTATTCTTTCCAGGCGTGTGTACTTTTTCCTGGTTATTGTCAACCTGTCTTGGATTCCTTTGGTTATATCTTAAGATAGGAGAAATCTCCACTGAACCTCCTATAATGGTATCGGGTGCGGCGCTTGTTGTGTTGTATTGCACTTGCTTAGAACGGACTCCCGGGTCGTGCTCACTGACGTAAGGTCCAAACAATGTTGGAGGATCATCAGCTCGTTGAAGCTGTGTTTGGACTGTGCGCTCTGTGACATCTCCGAAATCCGTGTGCCTCGTCTGAATAATACCCGAATCTGTCAGGTTTCTAGGTTGCTCTTTTGGGTAGAGTGTTGCGATGTCAAAAGCCCAGGGTTTTGAGTTTGTCTCAACTTCATTATCTTTTGCTTAACCTCTTCCTCTAACGTACTTATATGCTGTTGTAGATCGTCCATGTTTAATCAATTATCAGTGCACTTACCAATATCCCACCGCTGCCACCAGAATTATGTCACGTACTCGGTGTAGTGACTTATGGGTATCGTATCAGAGTTTACCCCTGGATATTGGAAGATGCACCGTTTCTTAGCTATCTATCCTGAACTTGTTATTTTGGCCTCTTTCACACACTAGCAATGTGTGGGACGTGTTGTCTTTGCACAGTCCTTATGTATCCAGTAACAACCAGTGCTAACCTGTGGACTATCCAACACTTTGCTGCATTCTACCTATGCACTGCTATTCCTGTGCACTTCTATCCCGTGCAATATCTGGCCTGTTCCGCCTGTGCACTGCTTAACCAGTGCACTCTCTGGTTTAAGGTTTACTGGTACATTTATTCACCTGTGCACTATAACCGCACAGTCGCCTATGCACCTATTACCCGGTGCGTATGTTCACCTTATAAACTCCTGCAACCTTATTCAGGTACGCAGATATATTCTTATTCAGAATCTATTTAATCTTTTATAAAGTGTAAATAATTACCTTTTTGCTTCTTCTAGACGTCTTGACTATCCATTAAGCGACCCTTATTCTGACAGCGCATTAGGTTTTATACTTAGTATTGGACCATACCATTTACTTTGGACGATACCAAATATCTTATTCATATGAATGTTTGTAGAACACCTAAACCCCTTATTGCTAAAACGTTTGAATGACGGCCCTTATTTTTACAACTACCGATCGGAATATTTCCGGATTTGCTAACCACAACCTGTCCGTATCTGATTCTAAATATTATAAATGTCTATAGCAATGCATAAAAAAAAAAAAAAAAAAAGACGAAAGTAGACAAACGTTCAATTTTCAAACTAAACGAGTTCGTATAACAATGTTTTAACTTGATAAAAGTAATAATAAGTTGAACCTTAGTAAAATAAAACAGGTAAACTATTTTGATCACATTAGCAGCATCATGATTTTTAATTTTTAATTGTTCAAACAATTATTCTTTGTCCTTTTAGAATGCAGTCATGGATATTTTGGTAGAAATTGTTCCCAATCATGTGATGGATGCATATCTAACATATGTGATCGTTTTGACGGCTTCTGCAATGTGACAAACAAATGTAAACCGGGCTATATCAACCACCCTAAATGTAATCAGTGTATGTATTTTGAAATAAGTCTTCTGTTCCAAGAATAATTTCAAGTTTCATAATATTTGATGGAATTTTAAGATTTTTTTTTTTTTTATTTTTTATCTTCTATTTTATTATTAACGCATGGTACTGACTGTGGTGTTTCTAGAATTTAGGTTCAGGAATATTTGACCTGATATCAGAAGCTTACTGCTAATTATATATATCCACGAGAGTTTTATCTACTCTTGATGGTTTGGATGAAGGAAATCACAGATCGGAAAATTCTTTTTGCAAAAATAAAATGTAACTCTGTCGTTAAGACTGTAAAATATTCTAAATGTAACTTGTCATAAAACATTCAATAGTTTAGCAAAAAGAGCAATTTAACATTATATACAACTTTATTTTTAAACTGCAATACGTTCTATATAACTTCCAGCATGTGCTAAGTGGTACTATGGTGATAACTGTACCGCAAAATGCAACTGTCTCTTTGAGCCTTGCAATAAATCTACTGGAATGTGTCCTGACGGAAAATGTGACAAAGGATGGTCTGGTGAATCTTGTAATAAAGGTTTGTTAAAGACAGTATAAATATTTTTTCAGCACGAATAGTGAGCGTTTTTGTGCTTACACACCTTCGTAGATATTCAGAAACTAGCTAGGTCAACTTTTAATTTGCTGATACCCATTTCAAAAATTAACACAACACACATTGCAGACAGTAGGAATCATAGATATATTAAAAGAAATGAGGCTGTAACTATAATCGAAAGAGCGCCGTCATTCTTGGTGACTGTAGCGTTAATATTAATATCTTTGATATTCCTATATTGCCGCTATATATGTGTTGGAATGAACAAAATCATTTATATATTATCATGAATTATGTATGGAAGTGAAAAGTCTTGAAATGATTTGATTCATTCAAAAAAAAAAAAAAAAAGAATATGGGTTTAATATATGATTTTCTGTTTACATGTACTATTCAGTTAATTTAAAATATATTCTTCTTTTTATTTCTATTTCAGAATGCAGCGAAGGATATTATGGGTACAATTGTATCCGTTACTGTAACAACTGCTTAAACACGTCATGTGAAAAACATGAAGGCAATTGTACTTATGGTTGTATTGAGAAATTAAGTGGTCCTCATTGCAAGCAAGCAGGTAATTACAGGGATGATGTATATATTGATATAAGCGTATCTATCGTATACTTGTTTTGTAAATAGTTTGTAAGTACAAATCAGTATTGTTTTATGTTTAGTATAAATCAGCATTTTTATATACATTGAAATTACTTTTGAAAGGTATACAAAATTGGTTGGCAAACGAAATCCTGAGACAATATAATTCGTTATTTACGTATTGTTATATTTATAGACTTTCAGCCGTTAGAAGAACAAGGACCTGTTACAATCGTTATAGGAGGAATTTGTGCTGCAATATTTGTGGTGATTCTTGCAATTATTTTGTTTATCGTTTACAGGTATTTATTTGTTTCAGTAGTTTTCCTCTAAGAATAATATTCTCATTATTGATAGACCATACATATATTTTAAAGGGGGATTCACGGAAACATGGGAGCATACACTTTTCAGTGCATCTCTAAATTAAAATCCTCATATTTTTGCCTATACTACTCTGCCATTTTATCCATTTAATTTTATTGTTCGCACATAATCAAGGTATCACTGTCTTTTTATGTAAACATTATACATGATTATACAAAAAGTCATTAAAGTGATCAGTCTTATAATTTAGTACGACTGACACACGTTTCGTTTCCATTCATTGTGACGTGTTTTAGCTTTGAAACACAAAATTCCCGAAAGTAAAAAAAAAGCCAATGGGCAACTTTTCATAAGGATAGAACAGTCTTAATGTTTCGAATGATTTTCACATTTTGTGAACATTGAATTAACAGAAAATGAGTGCATCAATGCTATTTTATGCCTATACAAGAATATAAAATCAGTGGATTTAAATTTTCTTTTGTGTATTACAGACGGTTCTTTAGATTGCAAAAACACAGAAATCATCCAATTATGGAAGAAAGTGAGTACCTAATTTTTTTTATCTTTTTAATGGCTTTCATCGATATTAATATTAATGTTAATATAGATAAGATAGAATAGTTTTCTTATACTTAATACTCAATGGTTAAAATGAAAATGTACGATAAGACCACTGTTTGGTCCTTAAAATTCTGTAATCAATTTTTTTTATTATTCTACCTATTACATTTTGACAATCGTCAGCTGTTCATACATGCTAGGCATCAGCATGTCAAACAGCAATTTCTATTTATGCAGTAGAGCTTCATCATTATTGCATTGTGTGCAAAATGACAAAAAGCCACGTCATAAGCTCTTTTCATTAATATATGATTGATGATCATTGATGATATTGCTTTAAAACGATATTGAGTTACTGCGGCGGAATAGACCAAGGGGTCATTTAAAACCAATATTAAGTGGAAGAGTGGCAAAAACGAAGCTGACGAAATGACAAACAAGTCCACAAAACACTAAGACGGAGCAACACTTGATTATTGTACGCAGATGTGGATGTGTGTAAATGATCTTATCGGGTGAGGTTTTGGCTCATTATGAAAACAAGGAGATGTGGTATAATGACATATGAGACAGCTATCCATCAGAGTTCAAATGAAGTGGATGTTATCAATTACAGGTCACCGTACGGTATTCAACAATGAGAAAAGAATCCATACAGTATAGTTGGCTATGAAAGGCCCGACATGCAAACTGCGAAACAACATAACGAGAAAACTACCGGCTTAATTTATAACAAAACAATTTACGAAAAACAAATATGACAGATATGAATCAACGACAGCCATTGAACTACATGCTCTTGACTTGAGACAGGCACATACAGAATGTTTCACTCCCTAACCTGGAACAATGGTGTAACAGCACACCACAAAACCAAACTAAGGTACAGCAAAATTTCCAAACCAAATGAAAGAACTTGGTTAAGGTCTTATTAAATTTGTGTTCACGAAATCCATTACTGAATAATTGACCAGTTATACAAAAATTCATATCTATTTGGTTTTCCAGACTATGGACAAAATTTCTATTTTTAGGTCAAATATGTCAATTTCTACATGTTTATGGAATCCTCAATAACCTTTCTTCACTAAACTGTCATATTCATTTACAAAAAATACAATGTTTTGTAAGGCTTGAATAATTTTAGTATTTTTACAATTTCAGGGGCCAATTAATGTATCTTTTAAGACCATCACCTTTTAAGAAAATCTCATATTCTGTCAAATAGTCTTTGGTATAAATTTATATCATGTAAATCCAAAAGTTGTTAGCAGAGATCTGGTTACTTAACATTTCTTCCTAGAAACACGTGCGTGGTAATTTAGCTGACCTTCACATGGGACATTGGACGAGTTCATGTTATTTTGAATTTATCAATCAATCAAAAAGTTCATGTTTGAAAGGTTGGAGGTTAAGTTATCCGATTCAAACAATTTTCTTTGTGCAAGGTACAATTTTTATATTATTATGAGATAAAATTCTTCAGACTTTACAGATAATGCGTCTGCTTCCTTGAAACATGCATATCTTAAAGAGAAATATCGAAATATATTTAACATACGTTTACGCAATGAAAAATAATTTTGTGTGTCTTAAAAAACCCGCATTTGTCAGTATTATAACGCTGTTACACTACCAAGTCTACCCAAACGAAACAAATCAATAAATGAAGTAAAAATATGACCGATCTGCCTATTATATAACATTAGTTTGATCGTTTTAGATCAGAACTCGTATACTCCTAAAAATCTTGCCAGGCAATATTTGCATATAGCTGGAATAAAAATATAAATTTTAACATTAACCGTGTAATTAAATGAGTCAGCAACTCGTCCTTCTTAATCTGTTATTTCTTAGATCTATTTCATTTTTTAAAGGAATGAATTATTCACGAATGCGCAAAAATGAAATACACACAAATTTTCAAGCTAAATTTCTGCTTTCCTGCAATTATTCTCTTCCAAAAAAAAAATTGAAAGGAAATCAGCAGTATGATATATATGAATTTGCAAAGAAACAAGAGAACGTACGCAACTCGTATATCTATGAACATACATGAATAAGCAGTAAACATAGAGTCTATGATTTGTATCGTAGAAAAGAAAATACAAATTTGTGAGCTACAAAGCTTAAAAAATCTAGATTAGTGAAAGCGGCGACGTTAAACGAAAATACAATACCTGCGAACAAATAACAGAATATTGTTTGAATGTAATTATAAAGAATCTTTTTCATTCATTGATTGAAGAAATGTGTCTCTAAACAAATTTCTTGCTATTTTGTTATATCAATTTTCAGATAAAAAGACTCGTTCAGCTACAACTGATCAAAATGTAATGTATGAAAACGTGAAAGGCGACTTTACAAGTTCAGAAAATATACGACTATCGTTTGAAGAAAAGCACGATAGAAAAATCCAAACATTTGATATAAGTTCTAATGATTTACCAGATGAAGAGGAAGAGGAGAATGTCAATGTATATGGCAATGTTATTTCGGAAGATGATATATGTCAGTACAAAATTCAAATTGAGGACCTGTCAAACGTGATAAATGAAAAGCGTAAAGATAATGGCTTTGAAAAGGAATATGGGGTTGGTAGAACACATGTTCTCTTGTTGAATTCACGACTTTATAAGTCAATATAAAATTTTGTACAAATTGTAATTTGTACAAGCACTTTTTGGACAAATTACAATTTGTACAAGTCAAAACACAAGTTATAATTTGTAAAATTTTTGGGACATATTATAATTTGCACAAAATGATAAGTTGCACACAACGTGTGTCTTGATACACATATACATACATTTCGGTCAAAATGATTTTTTTGGCAAATTTAATACCCAGCTTAAAATTTGCTTTGATATATCAGTCTTTTGTTTTAATTTTGTGTATTGTAAGCTAATATTTATCGTTTGTTTTTTGCAATTATCTTGTCAGTCTACTTTGTATTGTGATTTTATTCCCCCATTAATAACTCCCACTTCCCTATTAAACGGACAGCGTGTATGTAGTTAAAACGACATGGGGATATTCATTATAACAGGATATACCTGGTTTATATATAATTGTCACAACCAGCGATATTACACTAAAAGCATGCAAATGAAACGAACAAACTCCTTTATTGGAGATACAAACATAGGCCCGAAAAGGTAAGTATGTGCCACTCATCGCTTTGTTTCAGGACAATTCAAGTTCTGTTGATTTGTCTCATTTTGTTTGTAAGTCATAAAGTATGAAACGTTTTGATATATCTGATTTTAGATTAATTAAATGAAGTTAGACGACCTTGATTTAACCACCAACAATCATATGTTTAGAACGGAAGGAGTTCCTGGTCAACTTTTCCACCGGCCTTATGTTATTAAAAATTAAAATTTGGTGCTTTTTTTTAGCTATGATATATCTTAAGTCTCTAACGAGTAACTTAAGTTGGTTGAGGGACTATGGTGACAAAAACTGAAACTGATATATTATTCGTTGTTATTTATGACACCTGTATTCCATAAAGTCAGCCAAATCACAATGGCGTCAATGAAATGTTTTACAAGGTGACATAACTTATTATGTTTAGAAATATGTTTCCTTGTAAACACAACTCTCTATCAAGGATAGGAGGATTATATATTCAGGGAGACATATATAGTAGGTGGTGATTAAATTATCCTACATATTAATACTCGTTATGTTCCCTGTTTTTTTTAAATAATTGGGTATTGATGGCAGATCGTTGATAGTTTCTGTAATTTGCCTTTACAACAGTGTATGAACTTTGGGACGATTAGGAGCTTGACATATTGTCTAGACACATGCTTGTGTTGAACATATGTTAACCTCCAAATGTATTTTGATGATTTGGGTCGACGTTGATGTCTTTCGAGATATGTCCCACATGATATTATTCATATTCACTTATGGAAGTTTTAATGCAATTCTTTATTCTTTGGGAGCCTTCCTGTCGTATTTCTGGTGAAAGTTGAGGAATTAAGGGGACCTGGTATTGTTTTATCCTTTTAATTCGAGTTCAATTGGATACATGCCAAAATTGCAGCAAAACACTTTTGGAATTTTTGAGTGAAAATATCTAATCTATATGGCGAAATGTAATGTTCTGGGTATTATACTAGTTTCTTTTTATTTTGTTTGAGATACATTATCTTTGATTTACATAAAGCCCCATAATCATCAAAAAATCATACTAGTTCGATACCTATCAGTTGTCGCCTCCTATATGGTTGCTGCAATACTGTGAATTTACGGACATTTTTAGTATGACTTGGTATACTTCGAATGACGTCTTCCAAATAAATATATGACGCATGTCAATAGTCATAATATACAATACGTGATCGATTAACGACAAGTTTCCCACGCACAATTAATCTGGACTAATTCATTTCAAAACCAGAACTTATGGTTTATTTCTAAATAGGATCGACTGTGATAAATGCTAAAAATATATGAATATTCGTACGGGAAAGGTTACCTAGTGATACTTTTAAGATATCTCACGGAGCTTCTTAGAATATAGCGTATCTCAATCTCCCCAAAAGAGGCAGTCGGATTTAGAGTTATGAGTACTCGTTTAAACCTATCAAGACAACACAGTTATACATTATACACATCATTAAACCTTTTTCAACGGAGTATTATTAAATTTAATGGATATCTAATACCTACCTAACCAGTTTGACGATTATTGAATTGAATTGATGTTCAGCTCTAGAATATAATTAAAATGTACAGAATGGGACATTTAAACTAGCAAATACTTGGTTTATAAGTAAAACGGGGTATAATATATTTTATAGATGTTCCCAAAAGGTCTAATTCATGCTCATGTTGAGGGATCAAAAGAAGAGAATAAAGCTAAAAATAGATTTTTGACGACATGGCCATGTAAGTGAAAAATATAATTACAAAGATTTATGTAGGAAAATATCATGTTCCAATTTAAAGTAATTTATTCATTTGTGTACCTGGGAATCATATCCATAGTTTTAAATAACAGTTACCTTGGAAAATGAAAAAGACTTGAGAAAGCTTTAACGGTCGAACTTTGACATCTACACTCTATTGGATTAATATCATTATGAATTAATAATTTGTGTTTTAATTTGAATTAGTATTGTAGCTCCCATTCACAAAATATATATAATTTATGCTAGAACATAAATGTGTATCAAAATAGCAATAAACCATGATTTCATTACAGATGACCACTCCAGAGTAGTTTTGAAAGGAGATACAAAATCGGATTACATAAATGCAAATTACATCGACGTAAGTTCCTAATTGTATCTATATATACAGGTTGGAATAACAATGTAGATGTTATAACATAAAGTGCATGTAACATACCTTTGAATTTATAAAACATATATATTAAATAGTTTAAAATCAATAACAAAATAAAAATTAAAATTAAAAATAACAGTATTAAACACAAAATGAAAAAACCAATATCATGGATGTCTGTAACCTAGTAAAATTTATATCAATTTTTGTATCTAGAGGAAGCTTCATGTAAACCATCATCAATTGGTTTGGTAAGTTTACCCCCCCACACACACACACCCGGGCCACCCCAACCCCCCAAAATGGGCAAAAAGCCTAATATATGGAAATTAGCAATCATGGTACTTTAGCTTCAGTAATATTTTATCTGTCAATGTCCTTATGTACTTGTCAATGCTGATTATTTATGTTATAATATTATTTACCTTTTCTAAATAATCATTTATTAAGCGTTACCTTTTTAAAATAATTAGTTATGCAGCGTTACTTTCTTAAAATGATTAGATATGAAGCGTTACCTTTTTAAAATAATCTGTATGAAGCGTTAACAGATTTTAATATTTCTAAATTGCAGAGCTATAATAAAGAAAAGGCGTACATTGCTACACAAGGTTTGTACATTAAATTAAAAAAAAAATGGTTTTATCTCATATAAAGGAACATACCAGTTTTTGTTGTACTTCGTTTCAGACTAGTATTATCACAATTATTCTTTTATAGTCATCATAAAGATTATAAATTGATTCAAATCACGTACTCAAAATTATAGTTTTATTTTCAATTTGATAAATTACAATCATTCTCATAAATGGAACGTTAATTGAGTCAGTATATGGCCGAAACGTATTTGTTATAGTTTTTGCAATGACGCAAAGCCGCGGTATGAATTGTACTGCCTAATGTCATATGAATTACAGGCGTTACTTTTCGTACCGATCCCTTGTGTTATTACAAACAGTGTCAAAATAGTATACTGAAAACAAGACAAAAACAAAAAGTTTGTAAAAACCTACCAAAGACACTCACCAATGGCGTTCGAATCAAAGCAACCAGAAAATCAAATTAAATTCAAAAACAATATAAAACATATAACCGAGAATAATGGCAATAGATGAAATCAAGCTTAAATTAATCAATCTGCTCAAAGAGTCATTACACACTCATACCGGAATTGTGAAATTCTCTCAGCTATAGTGTATGCTGAAAAGCATAAATAAGACTCTCTTTCTATGTCTGCTATACTATTATATATTATAATCATATGACAATAGATGACGCTTACCATAACCCGAATTCATTCCTGAAAATGGTTCTTTCCCTTTACTCACTAAATTCTGAGTGAAAAGAAAAATGTATACTAGTGTGTTAAACAACATGTTGCAATACTAGTATTCAAAATCAGTAAAATTGCTTTTCAGTAAACTAAATCTAAATTGTTTATCAATTAATGACATTTAATCCGAGAAACTGAAAGTTCGGACACATACTTCATATTTCACATTTGGATTATTCGTTCTTAGAAGACAGTTTGTCATGTAACTGTATGCATACATAGAATTAGAAAAAAAACATCAAAAGGGATATTTTATATTGCATGCGGAGCAATTTTGCCATTCCATGCTAAACAGTTTCAGATGCGGGCTAAATTGATGCATGCTTATAACGAATTAAGAATGTACAGTTATTCTGCCAGCGAGTCTTAAACAGGTTCAGATGGTGGCTTTTATGTATGTTGTTCAGTTTACAATACACGAATAGATAATAACTTACAAACCTTGTCCATTCATATCCTGCATAATGATAATGTTTAAAAAGAAAAACAGAATACACATTGAACGACAGGTGCAAATGTCCTTCATAGTCAGTCTATTTCGCTTGTTTATTTTATGATTTCAGGTCCAAAAAGAAATACAGTTAGAGATTTCTGGCATATGATATGGCAGGAAAATGTTGGCAAAATAGTGATGGTCACCCAACTGGAGGAAGAAGGAAAAGTATATGACATCAATAAAATGTTGAATACTTGAGTTTTAAAGTGCAGTCAGAGGATTAAAAACGAAATTTTACTTTCTTGTTAATTTTAAATTATTTTGAAGTAGCAAAGAGGGAGTTTGACCGCAATGTAGTTCAATGTTTACCGCTTTAAGGTTTTGACTTTACTTCCATGATCAGTGAGAAAAAACAAAACAATATGGAAGTATTGTCACACAGGAAATGACTGCCTGGCAAACCTTAAAATTGCTTACATTGAACAACTAATTACTGTTATGAATAACAAATTAGTTACGTGATGGTCTAACCAAAATCTGGAAACTTTCGTTGTTTTGGTATCGACTCTTTAAAGGGAATCATTCATTGACCTTACGCAGAAATTTCTTGAGAACGAAGTTTGAGAAAAATGACTGTTTCCCTTTGAATATAAATACAAATCATTGGTTTGAGGGACTAGACATTACGTTTCGGCCGTAAGTGATTGCTTTTAACCAAATCTGTACTGTTCTATCCTAAATTGGGATGCCAAAACTTTGAATATAATTTTAATCAACATGTACATGTCAGATACACACATGCTACCTTAACGTTTTTGTAGGGTTTGGCATCGACACTTGTCATTGTCAATAACTGAAGATCATGAATATATATCTAAATGTGGATTATATTGTTGAGCTTACGGCTGTCTTAACGACATGCATAATGCCTTCTTAGTCATATGATAACGATTTATTTTTATTTAAAGCAAACAGTATCACTAAATAAACATATCTAACTGTACCTTTGTAGAAAAAATGTGACCAGTATTGGCCACAGACAACTAACAAGCCATTGATAGTAGACAAAATTATATTGACCATGGATGTAGAAAAGGAACACTCTGTATACATGTACAGGCTGATAAAAGTTAGACACAAATTGGTAATTTACACTTTGTTTTGATTAGTGTCAATTTTGTAATGCTGATACGCAGGCCATTGTTAAACCTCGTGTATGTCTATGAGAAACAAGCTTAATTATACGCCTTTACTACAACCACTATATCATAGTTAACTAAACAAGAACTCTCTATCAAAATTACAATCACTTTTGCCTACCATAAAGTGTATACAAATTCTTCGATCGGTTTTTTGACAACATGCCAATAAACGGAGCCCTAGTGGTAGTTTTTGTCATCATCTGTTAACATTTAAAGGAGTTAAGCTGTCTACAAAAAGTCAGTGCAGTACACATGTTAACAATAGAATGACGTAGTGCTTTCACAATCAAGCATTTCAATAATTTGCTTTTTTCTCCTACAGGAAAAACACGAACGAAAGGTTCATCATTTTCACTTTACACAATGGCCTGATCATG
The DNA here is from genome assembly GCA_017311375.1 of Mytilus coruscus. Lineage (NCBI taxonomy): Eukaryota > Metazoa > Mollusca > Bivalvia > Mytilida > Mytilidae > Mytilus > Mytilus coruscus. Next base: position 71,295,841 of record CM029595.1, on the reverse strand, counting down.
GTGTTCCAGACAGTATAAAGCTGGTGAACTTCTATAGAGCAGTCACAAATATGAGCTGTGATCAGCCTGGACCACTTCTCGTACACTGCAGGTAAATTAATATCTATATGAGGCAATTGCTGTGTACATAAAATCAAATAACAAATGCAAAGGACGTCCATGATCTGATACCATATTTAGAACAGCACATGCCATGTTTAACAGTTAAATTCATAAACAGCTAAAATATTCGAACTGAGAAAATATAGCGAATCCTTGATAATTATCAATATTTCATTTTTTCAGCCGTTGCTTTTCCGAAGAATCCAACAAGAAAGCGTAGCTTAATAATGTGTTAAAAAAAAAGAAATACTACTGCCAATTTATCACATATAATTGAAAGGCACCAAAAAGTCGCACAATATATGTAATACCATTGTTTTGCTTGCAATATAACCGTAGAAAAACCAATTTTAGTCATTGAAAATGTTTCTGAAATGTTTTTTAGTGCAGGCATAGGCAGAACGGGTACATTTATTGCAATAGATTCCTTATACGAACATGGAAAATCAGTTGGTTATATTGATATCAAGGAATATGTGAAGATTATGCGGAGGGACAGAATGAATATGATTCAAACATTTGTAAGTTTAATACGACATTTAATAGATAAATCCTTAGTAAAGATAAAATACAATATAGAAATAAACATTTAAACTTTTCAGTCCAAAGTACAAAGCAATCCTTTGTGTATTGCATAGTTATTGCAGTAACATTCATAACTGAAATCTTTATTAGTTCATTAACAAATTAAGCAACTAAACATATCATTAATGCACCAATGCCTTATTTGTTTATTTGAAACCACTGGTCAATGATGAATAAACTATTCTACCATAGAAAGTAAAATGCAACAGTTATCTATTTGGAAGTATAAAAAGTAAATAAATGTATGGTCGGCTGTCCAAACCACCATCCATCAAATAAAGCCAATATAGTAAGCACAAACGGAAAATGTATGAGCAATAATTAACTACCTCGACCTAAGATAAATGAATGGATGATAGATATGAATGACAGGGTATTTGATTCACAAGTTGTTATGCTAAAACAACGTAACATACTACAAAAACTACATGAAAAGTCCAAGATACTATATAAAAATAAAAATACTTAAACGAAAGTTGATGCCTACACATATAAGTATTGCTTATCATTGAAAACCATGAAATTTGTAAAATAGTTTGGAACGTAAACAACGATTTTGGGGACAAAACATCCCCAAAATCATGTATAAATAAGTTTGTTTTAATCGTGTGGAATCGTTGGGAAAACAGGGGTTTTGATCGATTGTTGTATTTATTTTATGAAATGCACAATTGAAAGGTAATAAATCACAAAAACACTTTCAAACCGCTGGGAATACTTTTGTCTGACTGTAATATGTTAGATCGAAGATTTTTTTCTGATACATGTTGTGTTATACGTATTGTTTCTGATGGTATCAGTAGCACAGTAGTCAGCACTTTTGCGTTGAGATGAAATATCATTGATATGTTTATATTCTGTAAATTTACTGTTTACATAATCTGTCGAATTACTCGAAACACTATGATTTTTCTACCTCAGTAATAGATTACCTAAGCCGTATTTGGCACAACCTTTTCGAAATTTTCCGTTTGTAATGCTTTTCAACTTGGTATTTGATTTGGCCTTCCAACTGTGAAAGCAACTGATCAGTCTAATGAAGACGAAAGGCAAGTCATGTGTACTTGAAATTCGTGCCTGGTATCTTTGTATGTTTTTATCAAAATTCTAGTTTATACTAACAGTTTAAATGTTGGTTATAAAAATCATAGTGTCTTACAATTAAATGATTGTTCGTCGTAATGCTAGTTTTAGACTCACAGTTTAATCTATTGCTTTCATATTTTAGTTTTATATTTGTAGGAACAATACGAAGCTGTGTTTGAAACATTGCAAGAATTGTTTACCGTGCCAGATACATCTATTCCAGTAAATGATTTCTGTAGTTACGTTCAAGAACAGGAAAATAACAAAGTCCCACAAAACCAAAAGACGTACCGATTAGAGTTTCAGGTATATACAGTTGAAATAACATTAATCGATTGCCACTAACAAAAATATAGAAATACAAGAAAGAACAAAAATAAAATTGAGAATAAAAAACAGTGAGAGACTGGTATTAGCAAAATTAAATACTGCTCGCCGTTCAATGGAAATCGATACTACGTGTCTAAGAATCATGTGTACTTTAATTTTATGTAAAAGATAACTTTCAGAATAGTTTCTGTGTATAAGTAATGTGAGTGGAATGTTTTGGATAATCTTTTTGTTTTATGTTTTGTTTTGCGTTGTTTTTATGCTTTTTAAAATAATGATATACATGTATTTGAAAAAATGTCAAGCATAGTAAACGGAAACACTGAACATTTTTCTCAACACAAAATTTTGGTGCAAAGTCATACTCAAGATGATGCAAAATTAGTCTAAATATAACCATGATAACCGTTAAAATCTACGTACAAGAATATCAATATATTTGTTCTTGATAACAAGAATACAAACATTGATAATTGAGGAAACAATTCTCAAATAAGCCACAAGACGTAAGGCATGTAAGGTAGATTACGGCAATACGAAATTAAGGTATCAACCCAACGACACAGAAAACCTGAAAATAATAGTGCACTTTATCAGATATTCTATATTCGAGACGACATAGATACATGAAGGTGTACAGATTGTTATTATTAATATTATAAAATTAAGAATGGAAACAGGAATTTGCCAAAGAGAAAACAACCCGACCAAAGAGCAGAAAATAGCGCAAGGCCACCAATGGGTCTTCAACACAGCGAGAAAATCCCGCACCCGGAGGCGGGCCTCAGCTGGCCTCTAAACAATAATGTACACTATGCATGCATATATAAATATAAATAAGGAGATGTGGTATGAGTGCCAATGAGACAACTATCCATCCAAGTCACAATGTGTAAAAAGTATAAGGTATACATATTTATACATACAATTTTGTGTACATATTTTTTTTAATTGTTTTATGTTAACGGAAAACACTACACCATACTTGTTTTAATAGAGGTTGCAAAGTCTTCGTCCATCATACTCTGCTGACAATTTTACATCTGCAAGACTCGAAGAGAACATTGCAAAGAATGCAGTAAATTCTATTTTACCACGTGAGTGTATGGAATATGCATTATTTTTATTATATACGTGTATATTTTCATTTAATTTGTATTTGTTGATAACACGGTAGTGCAATGTAGTCAGAGAAAATTTTGTTAAGAAAACAATATAATTATGCAGTTTACACAGGAAGCGTATCACCACCTCAAGATATCTAGTATATAAATACATGGTTTTAAAATTTTTTAATGAAAGCATATAGTAATCTGACGCTTTATATTTTGCTGTCATTTTCTAATAAATAATAATAATCATGCTACTTACATGATTTTGAAAGTAAACAAGAGCGCAAGTACTACCTGTTTAAAATTGTTTAAACAAATGTACTGCCAAATACGTGGTTTTGGTGGTAACAATTGTTTGCAATCTCCTTTGGATAATTTAAGGTTGCTAAACATTATCTTTTTTTTCGATAAGTCAGCAATATCATAAATATAGTTGCAAATATGTATTGAATTATAAAGCTCCAGCCTCCTTGATTGCCTGTTTAATATTATTTAAAAACGAAGGACCACAACAAAGACGCGACCAAAAGTTGATTCGCTGACTTAACCGATACTTTTCAAATTAACGACTGGCGTAAATCATTGTGCAACATTTGTCAAATCCGGTCCCGATTGGGAATAAATTATTGTTAACTGTGTTACATTATGGATTGAATTAAGGCTGCTCGCTCAAAATGATCGGGCATATAAACAATCAGTTTGTCAAGCGCATGATCGTTTATCATATATTATCTTTCGTCTCTCTTTTAGACTGTTTAAGACTGTTTGTCTTGCAGATTTTCAGTAATGGCATTTTGAATAAATGAACATATGAATAAATATTTTTGTTGAATTGGATAGGGATAGAAATTTAGCCTAGCAACAGGCCACCTTCGGACCCCTCATAGATTCGTTGCAAAAAGTGAAATAGCAAAAATACCGAACTCCAAGGTAAATTCAAAACGGAAAGTCCCTTATCAAATGGCAAAATCAAAAGTACAAAGACATCAAACGGATGGAAAACAACTGTCATATTCCTGATAGTTCTTAACGAGCGAAAAACGTTGCACTCTTTCTACCTAGGCATCGGATTTACCGTCCTCATTCTTACCGGACTCTTTTACAGTTTGATAAGAGTCCATAAATTCAATGCTTAGTGTTGACAGAATGCTACGTTGTCTGCAAGCAAAATGAATGAACTCACTGGTGGGTGCCACAAAAATGCGAAACGCCAATCTCACCAATTATGCAATTTGATGACGAGAAATAAATTTCGAAACTTACAAATTTGAGTCCTTCAAGTCTTAATCCGTATATCGAGACATGCTTTCACAGTCATGTTTTGTAATACATCTGTTGCGAGAAATGTATTCAAAAAAGTATGACAAAAATACTCCAATGTAAATGCAAAAAGTGGTAAGTCCATAAAACTTATAAACTTTAGACATTATCAACCAACTAAACGAATGGAAAACAAATGTCATTTTGCTGACTAGATTAAATGATTGATGCAGATTTATCTTAAAATATGCTTTAATATCCCATAGATGTATGTTTAAGCACATTTTATTGTTTATTTAAAATCGGAAAAAATAGATATCATGAGATAAAAAACGATTTTTTAAATCTGGCATAACGACATAACATGTATACAAAATGCGTCAAATAGACAAAACATCACGAATGTGGATAAAGCGGTTTTATTTTTTGGTGCTATGTATGAACATAAGGAACGTGTGAAGAGTTTTAGGTAACGTCTTAGGCTATTGATTTGGGATTGTTTTTTAAAACATATTTCTGTTTTGGTTTTTTGCCAGTTTTTACAAGATTTGTCAAATCAATTTCATTTGCATTGTAGATGATGAGTATAGGCCATATCTTATGTCTTTTGGTAAGAACAAAACCAATTACATAAATGCAGTTATAATACCAGTAAGTGCAGCCATGTTTATCAGTATTTATCTATCATGAAATATGTGTTCCGGTCATATTAGTTGGTCTCATTAAACAAGTTTACAGAACGAATTAAGTAAAGCTTGTCAAATAGTTATTTCTAAAACCAGTTTGTAAACTACCCCTCACTTTCTGATCGATCTGTGATGAATATGTGTATCACATGTATCATTGTGAATCATACAACATTCCCGTGTTTGTGTATTTAAACTTATATAAACTTTTACATGAACATGTAAAACATTTGGTTTCCGAATACGTGCATGCGAGTCGTCCTTTGAAAAAGTATCTTTACAAAAAATAATGGTTCTGAAGTATATGAATACGTAATCATCTTTACTACATAATGTGATACTGCACTAATTTCGACAACATTATTTTCTTCAAAAGTATATCATTACAGTAAATTTATGTAAATATATAAATCTTATTATTTTTAGGGATACTCAGTACATGGAACCTTTTTGGTTACCCAATGTCCATTAAAAGAAACTGTGGTTGATTTCTGGACAATGGTGTATGATCACGACTCCAGTATTGTTGTTTTATTGGATACACTTAATGAGGTGAGGCAATTACGAACAATTTAATTATATTCTTTGACATCACGATCATGCCTGTATGCACAAATCTTACTGTTGGTGGTTTAATAGCTGACAGTCATCTGGTAATATTGACCTTAAAATGAAAAGGGCGACAGTACTTCAAACATATCAGACGGCTTTAATTTTATTGACGATAAGTTTTACATTTTCAAAAACATTAAGATGATCAAAGGATAAATGAATCAAACATGAAATGAGTCACCAATACATGCGGGAAAGCACATACCTTGAATTTCAGAATTCAAAATGATATATGAAAAACTTGGACACGCCTATTTCTAGCCACGTCAAACACATGTTCCGTACATTGTCATCGGAGTTCTTGAATAAGAATGATGGAACAGAAAGAAGGTCAACATTGTTAATTTATGTCACCACTAAGTCTATAAGATGAAATAATAAATAACATGTCTAGCATTTCAAACTGTTTAAGTTTAAAAAAAAACGGTTTACAATACCTATTTTGTAGCATGCATCAACAACTAATCGAATCTCGATAGTTACAATGATATGTAAATCTTATCACTATAATATACATTCACTTAACAGTTGCACCATTGTCATACATTTTTAGAATGGGATGTATTCAAGCGGTTTTATCCGTAACTGTCAGTATATAAAAAAAGTAAATGTCTTGAAATTACTACCGGTTTTTGATTGGGTTCGCGTTGCTCAGTCCATCGTTTTCTATGTTGTGTTTTGTCGTTTTTCGTTTTTGCCATGGCGTTGTCTGTGTGTATACAGTTTTTAGTTTGAATACTAGTATCCCTTTGGTGTCTTCCGCCTCTCTTTTGTTGATGCCAATTTAATTTTCTATTCATTGAGGATAATGTCATCATATGATTTATTTAGCTAACCGAATGTTATTATGATTTTGCATAAAAAATGATTAAGTCTGATTATTTCAAAACATATACGTTACGGTATACATAGTCATGACTTCCATTATTATTTTCTACGTTATGAAGGACAAAACGATCCGTTCGTTTTGTCTTCAGTGTATAGTGTGTAATTTTACACTTACTGCTTCCGTGACATAGAAAAGTAGTTGGTACATGTACATGGGATATCATCATGCTTATTATTAATTTGTCTTTTGATTTTAGAATATAAAGCCGCATTACAGTCAGGTCACGAAAAACATGATTGTAAAATGATAAGACTAATCAAACTCGTATCTTAAACATAACCACGAAAAATAATTATATATTAGCCTGTCACGTGTAGTTTGTCATCTGGTGTTCACTGAGTCGAAAATATTCATTTTTTAAAAGTCTACAGTTAATTACTTTAAATACTATTGAAAAGATGTGACCACATAGATATATGAATCAAGTCAATAAAATAGTATTCAATAATTATCAATCTAAGTAACAATTTCATAATTCGGTTTATTTTAAGGATGCTCAATTATGGTCAAGAACAGAGAAAAGATTGGAGTTTGAAAATTTTAACATTGACCTTGATATTGATAAGACACCGATAGAAGTTCAACTTTCCATAGTTCATCGAGTGGTAAGACAATACGATTAGTTTTAAACTATAGAAGAATTGTTTATTTGTCTATGTTTAGGACACACATGATATGAATTTAGCAATTATGTTGATACATGTATTATAGATACACAAGGCCTTCATATTGAATATTGTAAGATATAGATATTGCAATGCTTACGATTTCGTCATAAGAGACAGGAATGAGAAAAGTGCATTATTTGCTGCATGCTGGTTTATATTTTCAAAAGCGTACATCAAGACGTCATAAACAACGAAAATTCAACAGACGACGTGACGCATTTTAATTTGGAGTACGAGCAATGGAATAACCGATAGTCCTTTAATATAATCGACGAATTCAAACATTACTCTTTGCAATTTTATAAAAGGTCACTATTTTGATAATGTAATATAACACAGTTTGGTACTCATATTTATTTAATTAGCAACATGTAGAAAATAAATGAGCGCATCTGTTGTGGTTCACTTAGCAAATAAGCATTTACTTATGACAGACATTCTTGTACCAATACATACCCAATGTTGTAAAGAAACTCATTATAGATATCAGGTTTAAGAGAATCGATTCACAACATATTATATTAAAATTGGTACAGAGAAACAATAAACACAACATTTTATACATTTTAAAGGACAAAGCCAGCGGTATAACACCTGAGAAAACGTGGATATTTTTATAGTTAATATGTTATCAAGTAAACATGGCATTTTTGTACAAAATATTGTTCCATTAATACAATGACACTGCTCGGCTGACAGGACATAAAATATGGACATCGATTGATTATTTTTTGTTTGCTTAACGTCCAGTTGCAAATATTTCATGTATGTTAAGGACGATTATACTTATAAACAGCTGAAGTGTGTTTATCGTCTTGTAATGAAAACAGTACTATCCACTGAACACTATGCTGACACAGAAGGAAATCATCTACAATTTAATTTCATTTTTGTATGTTTAAGAATAAACAAGATAAAAGATCTATACATGTGGTCTCCGCAAAAAAATGCGATAGTGGCAATTCTTCGCTACCATCTACAGCTGACATGCTGGTACTGTTGCAAAGAGTGATTGATCAACGAAAACATCACACAGGTCCAGTGACTGTCGTTTGCAGGTATTTTAAAAAGCCTGACATCTTGAGGTTGTTCGTAAATACAAAACAGAATTCGAAATAAAAATTCTAAACTGCAATACTGTTACATATATACTCATTTATTGTTTTTGAAGTATGCTATTATATTCATTAAAAAACGTTCGTTCATTAATGAAAGTCTTGAATACCGAAAATGTTAGCTCTTTTATGCTAAATAGAAAAATATTGGAATTTCATATCGATAGACATGCTGCCATGAATTTTCGGTTTTACTTTACTTTATTAAAACAATAATTCACCCTTTCAGTTTAATAAATAAATTTATTTTTTTGTATCGTTGGTGTCCTCATTTTAAATATTATGGACGACGAACCTTAATAAAATGTATGTTGAACATTATCACCTTAAGCATGTTAATACATTACAATTAGAATACATAGTGTCTGTTGTCTTTGCACTTTAAAAAATTACACTGCTTCTGATTTAAACAAAAATATTTTCCCCTATTTTCAATATTTTGATACAGATAGTGATGATAATTAATTACTTTCATGTTAAATGCATACATTCTCTTACATTCCTTGTTCACTAACATTATCGCGGATTTGTTAAATGAGCAATGTATGTATAGTCAACATATCCATGTATTTTCCAGCAATGGTGCAACACAGAGTGGACTGTTTGTTGCATTAAGTTTGATTTTAGAGAAAATGAAGATAGATGATCAAGTCGATGTTTTCCAAGTTATAAGAACAATACAATTACGGCGACCAGAATTTGTGACAAATTTTGTAAGTTTGCAAGGACATAATTCAATATTAAACACATAAATACCACAGCAGCTATCAAGCCATATTACGGAATTGTCATACTATTGCCAGGGTTACACAAACATCACGTTTTAAGTAAAAGTTCACACAAATATGTTTCAACCTTACATTATACAACCTAACGTTTTTAGAGAAGTACACAAAAATATGGTACATTTCCCAAATTACCATTACTCATTTACTAATTCATTTATAAAAAAAGATGTGGTATGTTTGACAATAAGACAACAACGACCAAAGACCAAATGACGTAGATGTACACATTGATCACCGTTTAGTCTTAAAAAGAAACAAAACCACTAACGGAGAGTAAACTATAAAAGGCTACAAAACGAAAAAATTTAAAACATGTTTGTAAGCGTACATCCTTCATCTAATCTAGAACATTAGTGTAACAGCACAATATACGAATAAACTATCAACATCAGATCGACACAAAGCACAACAAACATAAAGACTAAAGATTGAAACTACCGATTTAAGAGTGCTCACAGTTACATGTACTGAAAGCTGGTTCTAAGCCAATCTCAGCTAATAAATGAACAAGGTCTTTTAGACAAAATTAATCAATACACATCCAATGGATTTAGTGAAAAGACGTCATAAACTGTCTGAGAAACTTGAATATGTGGAAACGAAATAAATTAGAAAAATTCAACAGAATGTAGGACAGTTGTTGGGCATAACTTTATAGGAATACATATTTAGTTGTGTTTTAATTACAAAAAAACAAAATAATTGTTAGTACACATAACAAAAACATTATATAGTTATAGAGAGTTCTATATCTAATTATCTATAAAAGATTTATATCATTATTAAAGCCTTTTCCAAACATGAGCATGTATCTATCAAAAATTAAAAACACAACCTCTAAACAACAGGGCATAGAATAATACCGTCCCATAGTCTTTGATGTAAATGAGCCACGTATAATGAGGATGTTTTATGTTTTAAGGATCAGTACGAGTACTGCTACAAGTGTATCAAAGATTTCCTAGAAGAACAGTCAGTTTATGCGAATCTTTAGTGTACAATGACAGTGCAATTGCCTGTTTGAGTAGGCAAAGGCATCCTTTACACTTTCACTTTGTAATCAAATATGAATAGAATGAATTAACAGTGTATTGATTGTTGTACAGAAGTCAAATATCATGTTTCAGTTATCATTTAAATAATTGATATTTCAACATGTTCAATATATGAATATTATTATTATTCATATACATTTGTAAATGACAGATCCAGTCGCATATAGGAAACAGTTTGTCATATTATGGCATATCGGATACATGAGACTATTATTGTTATCCAGTTATTTTTTCATGATAAAAATGTACCTACTGCATTTCAGTAATTTTTTTGGAACAATTTATACAATTAAGATTATAACACAATGTTGACTGTTTTACTCCAATTTTTGACATTTTTCTATTATGTCTGTTTGTTTTGCTCACATATTGATGTCAATATAATGGAGTTCTATGCGACAGTCATACAAGTGAGAGGTTTAGCTAGCTATAAAACCGGATTTAATCCCCCATTTTCTACATAATGAAATACCTGACCCAAGTTGTAATGTGTTTGAGCTTTTGATTTTGCCACTGGATAAGTAACTTTCCTTTTTGAATTTTCCTTTAAGTTCAGTATTTTTGTTATTTAATTTTAAAAATTTTTCTTACAATAGGCTCTTTGAAAAACACTATAACAGGAGAAAAAATTAATTCCATACGTGTAGGGAAACAATTGGAATGATTAACAACTGTATTGAATACATGCCGCATTGGTAGGGTTTGTGATGTCAATATGTCGTGTAATGGTATACACTTTTTGATTATTGTTTTTCTCTTCCTCTATTACTTTTGCGTTAAGGGTTATTTGTCGACTTTTGAACTTTGAGTGTGACCTTGGTATCTTGTAATTTTTCTTTACAAGTAATTTCCTCTGTGGTTGAGATTGAATAAGATAAATGAATAATTGGAAGTATTTATCTTATACCATGTATACAAAATGACATATACAAATTAGATGACGATACAATTAATCCATTAAATCGTCATTAAGGTGACAACCTTGACAAACACTACAGGTCACAATGCAGGAGCACCTGAAATCAATCTGGTACTTGATGGGGTTCGTGTTGCTCAGTCTTTTGTTTTTTATCTTGTATTTGTATACTGATGTTTGTCTTTTCGTCGTTTCTCGTTTTTCAATTGCGTTGTTAGTTCATTATTGACTTATGAGTTCAAACATCGCTCTGGTATCTTAAGGTTCAAAACAGACTTTAAAAAATGGCATTTACTGCTTTGAGGCACGCAACATTTAAGTGTGAGAGCAAAGACTGGTCGGCTCGAAGTCTGAGTTTGATGACATGTAACGGATTGTTACCTTGTGAACTAGCACGTTAAAATCCGGCTTTATGTGTCGGCATAGTACAAAGCAGAATTTATATTCTTACTCCATTATCAATGTGGATACTTGAGATGTGAAAGACGGTCGTCAAAGCTCCAGATGAGTGATCTAGACATGGAAGATTTTTTTTATATTTGAACGATGGTAATGTTTTGACCATGACTACGCCTGGGTCTTGGGATATTATTGAATAAACTCATTACATCTACTTCACTGCAGCTGGACTTGACAAATTGCCTACACCACTTTTGTTATCATTGCAATCGTACGGCATTTCAGTACCTAATCCCCTTATCCAGAAATGTTCTCTGTTCGGAAAGGCGTACTAAGTATAGGGCTATAAGTATGGTGGTAAATTTTTCAATGATGCGTACTTTCATGGACACAGAAGGGTCATGGTCCGGTTGATTAAAATGCTTATAAAGAATCACGAAAAGCGGAATTGTATTAACAGAACGGTGTTGGTTCATCCTTTTACGCAATGTTTGTCAAATTTTTCCAACATAAAGAACAGTCCATGGTTGGTTACTTACACATATAAATAGTGATACTCCTTTGCAAGATGATGGATAAAATTGTCATTAGAAGGACCATTACAGCACAGTTACAAAGACAGACTTCAGGTGTACAGTTACCAGCATGACAACACTATAATTACTATTGGTATGACTGCAAGATAGTTCCTTAGCAAAAATGATGGCCTACCAGCACAGACAGTCAACAGCTTCTTCAGCATGTTCAGGTACATGTATTTAAATTATAATTTGAAAAAAAAAATTGGGTATATGTTCATGAGACTAATAAAAAACAGAAACACATATAGAAAACAAATCTTGGCATATGTACATGAGACACAGAATACAAGAAATATTTTGTTGTGAAAAAAAATCCTCCTTTATCAATGCACAATGTAGGTATGTTTTTGACGATTGTATAACCAGTTTTGTACATCAATCAGCTTTAAATTTTACTAAAGTTTTATCTTTATTTTAGTATAAGTATGGTCTTCTATTGCACTATGACTAAAACAAAGATAAAGAAATTTCAATTCATTCCAAACATAAATTTCGGTCTTTGCTTCATTGTCTATAGTCTGGCTCATGGGGTCCTGTCCGCCTAAAAAACAATGCAACTTTTTTACCCCTATCTTTTAAATAATTTGACCTAGAAATTATATTCGATAACTGTCCCTCCATTCAATTAAACTTTATTTATTTACTAACCGCTCCATTGATCATTATGTACCGCCCACTTTCCGATCCTTACGGAGGTTTAACATTGTTATGCCGGCCATTTTCCGTCTCCTGGTAACAACAGGGAGTCGTTATTGTTTTTTTTTTCACTTCGACTGTTTCCGCTATTTCCTTGACATTCAATCAATCAGCGAAACCGTTAACTTCCGTCTTCTTCGCATGGTTTCTGAAGTAGACACGCCCATCATAAATCAGAGACAGTATGCATGTTCACAAAAGTTGTCATTCTCTCTCTCTCTCTCTCTTTGATGTTTTTGCAGACAAAAAAAAATCGCTTAATTAATGTAAATAGTCAGACATTAAACTCTCTCTTATAAAACTTTTAGCATTAAAATTGAATTGCATGAAAAACAATAAGTATGTTTAATATATTATTCTCATCACTTTTGCGGATGACCTTAATAATGTTTACCTATAAAAATGAATTTTTATAAAATTTTATATATTGTAGAATTCGGTCTATTTATAGACACTTTAACCCTCTCAGTCCCAAATAATTATCATTTTCATACATGGAAAACCCTATTTTTTCGTGATAAAATGCATATTTTCCGCATATTTTGAATACACATTCCTGACCTAGTATGCCTTTATTGATGTAATTGACTTTGTAAACGTTAAGTTTACATAGTTGACGTTATAAAAACATTGTTATTTTATTTTCAAAATGTACCGTAAAGCAATATGACGTCATCAAAAAGGGTGTTATTTGTGACGTTAATGTATGTGTAAGACGTCGAAATAATGTAACTTGCAGGTACTTGAAAATACCCTTAGTGTTGTACAGTCAACGGCTTGCAAAACGGTTATAGTTTTGTCGATTTAAATAGTGTAAAGTGTTATTGATTGCAAAAGTTCTTATGCCATCCTATCAGAGTTTCATTTTTTGAAAAGGAATGTTTCATGTTTGTCATTCAAAAACCATGCCCTACAAATTGATTTTTTTTTTTCGGATTTCAATTTAATCTTTCATAATTTTTTGGGGGTGAAAACTATTAACAAAAAGAAAGAAATAGCCAAATATCAGATGGGGACGAGAATCTCGGATTTTTTTTTTTTTTTTTTTTGTTACAGCCTCAACGTGGAATTACATTTGACCAACTTAAAACGAGTTCTTTTCGGTTATTATGAAATGGACACTGTAATTTAGACAAATTTGGGATATAAATAGATATAAGAAGATGTGGTATGAGTGCCAATGAGACAACTCTCGATCTAAGTCACAATTTGTAAAAGTAAACCATCATAGGTCAAAGTACGGTCTTCAACACGGAGCCTTGGCTCACACCGAACAGCAAGCTATAAAGGGCCTCAAAAATGACTAGTGTAAAACCATTCAAACGGGAAAACCAACGGTCTAATCTATATAAAAGATGCATGTTTTCCAATTATTTTTACCATTAGCTTGAAAACGAGCACATGCACCCCTCTTTTTTAAATTGACAATTAGCTTGATACTGTATGAAGATTATTTGTCCCAACTTTTATGAAGAAATCACCGACGTGTTTTTTTTTTTTTTTTTAAACCAGATAAATATGCAGCAAAATTCCGTTTTTTTTTTCTAAAATCAATTTTCTTTAATAAAAATGAATTATTAATAAAGAATTGTTACACAAATATAAAGTCTAATTTTGTAACGAAGATATTCCAAATCTCTTCACCGAAATCCGCATATGTTTATATTTTGATACAAAAAGTTAAGGATGTCTGTTCAAAGGACAGAAATGTCCAAGAAATCGAAATTTTAAGTAAATGTCGAAGATTTCGATCCCATTTATTTTTTAAATTTAGCAGATGAAGATATATTTTTTATTACATATTCAAATTGATTTGGTAAAAAATAGCTTGTATGCAAACTTTCGTAAAATAATCACTGTTGGATTAGAACTGTATCCTTTGCTCAAGCAATATGTCATCGTCAGATGTATGAGGGTCTGGATGGGGGATCTTTATTTCGATCTGCATTCTGTTATTTTTTGGCCATTTTTCTCTATTCTTTATACTTTTAGCCCATCATTTTTTATTCCTTATATATTAGTACCTCGTCATTCTCTATTCTTTATTTGTTTGTTCATTTTCTCTATCTACTTCTTGTCAATTATTCTCTATTCTGTAAACCCCCATCCACACCATTTTAGTATACATACCACCTCTGGACACATGACTTATAATTATATATATATTACGTTATAATAACGAATGTAAAATTATCGATATAGTATATTCAGAGGAATATAATCTGTATCAATGCACTGGCATGTTAAAAGGTATTTTGATCTGACAACAAGAATACATCTGTTTATCTTATTTTTTGGTTTATTTAGTTATATTTGGTCATGTTTTAGGTTCGAACAATGCACAACAAAATAAGGAGATGTGGTATGATTGCCAATGAGACAACTATTCAAGAAAGTTCAAATTAAGAGGATGTAAGCGGTTATATATAGGCAAACATACGACCTTCAATAATGAAAAAAAAGGAAACCGTAAATTCGGTTATAAAAGGCCCCGCCCCGACATGAAAAATATGAAACAATTCAATTGAGAAAACTAACGGCATAATTAATAACAAAGCAATTTACAAAAGAAAACAAATATAATAGACTTCAAGTAACGACAACCACTGAACTACATGCTCCTGACTTTGGACAGGCACATAAAGAATGTGGCGAATGTGTAGGTCCTTTATTGGTCATATAGCTCTTCACTCCTATTCTTTTTTATAATTCTTTGGCTTTAAACTATTTACAGTGCGCGAACTGGTGACAAAATATTACCTCCCCTGTAAACAGTGCGCTCTTCTGACTAGAGGCGATCGGTAACGAAAAACGGATAATGCCGGAATTGTTTTGCTTGTTTAAAATGAGCTAGCACAGACGAACTAAGACGTGTCAACATATTGTGAATATGATAATGAATCAGGTAAATTATTAATTGTTAAGTTTATCACCTCATCGTATCTTCATATGATAGGTAAATTTAGATTATTTTTATCTGTGGTAACAATCATTTGATTTTCAGGGGGCATTTCTCTGTTCAAACATTGGTCTAATATTTTCAGGTTCTCTTTGGATTGCCAAATAATATTATTATCACCTAATAGTGAATGATCAAATTATTTTGCAGCGATGTTCTGTATGGAAGGAAGACTGTTACAGAATCCAACAGTTCCAAAGGGGTCTTTAAACTAACTGCTTAACATCAAGATCGATGTAAGATTCAAGTGCTTGATCCAGTGCAAGTTGTAGCCAGTTTTTCCTTGTAATTGTGGAAGAAAAACCACTAGCTCTCAGCTGGGTATTAGACCGTTTCTGGCATTGAAAGGATATCAAACGGATGTTTTATGGAATAATCTCAAGTACATATGACGATCATATGCATAGAAATGTGGAGCTAGTCTCTTTCATGCAGCAATTTGTAATTCCCAATTTAAACTCCGAAAAGACAAGAGCAAAGAAATGTACATCAATGAGAAAAAGTCTCTGTGAATAAAATTATTCCAAAACTTAAATGTGTCATTAGTGTTGTATTATTTATCAGTAGAGATAATCAGATTACAGTAAGATTGCCCAACTGAAGGCTTTTGTCGGTAATGTTTTGTAAATCTTAGAAAAGGCTAGTCACTGAGGGAAAGGAGAGACCCACGAAAGTTCATCTGTATATTCAATTTTGAACATTAACATATATGTTTTGGCATCAACGGCATTTAAAATAAGACCGCAGTTTAAATTTTAGTCTAAAGTTTCATGACTTTTTAAGCTATATTGGGACATATTTGACAAGTGTCCGACCTTCTCTTTTTTTGTGGAGGACCCTGGGGTTTGATCATAAGCTATGATTGTCTTGTTACCAATTTAAAAAAACTCCGCAGGCTTGTTCATATTATGATACGATCTGTTTGCCGTCTTAATTCCACATTTGGCACACTTGACATTTTTATCAAGGATGGGCTTTTGGTTTCAGTTTGCATGACATTGTAGTTCACAAAGTTTATGACAAAATAAAGATTTAATTTGTTTATTAATACGACATGCCAAATTATAGTCCGAGATTACCCTGACGTCCAACGGCTGTTTTGCAAGACAAGCTGGGCCGTGCTTGTCTGGGAAAACAGTCGTTGGACGTCAGAGAACTAGCCAAGTTATTCTAAAAAAAAAGCTCCTCGCATGCTACCCGCCTGATTTACAAACTTTCATCAGAGTCTGAATAGGGGGAGGGGGCAGGGTGCCCGGCCGCCCCTTTCAGTGCGAGACAAATTTGGTTAAATATAAACGAAATCACTGAAGCAGGACTGGAGCGGACCCCTTTTTCTAGGCAATCAGTGGGCATCCCCTTAGGTTTCAACCATTTTTACTTCAAAACGGGGTATGCTTTTTTGTCCGAGTCAAACATTTTTCATATATTGATAAATTTAGATTTAACATATACTTTCCTATATGCAGTGTTTGTATAAAAGTATTACCAACAATATTCATCAAATTGGGGACCATAATATTTTTAAAGAAAAAACCCATAACCCCCTTTTTTCTTAAAGTTAAATGGTCGTTCCCTTAGGAAAATTTCTGGAACTGCCACTGTTTATACTTTAATATGCACGTTAAAGCTTTCACATGCGGACTTCTGAATCAACACCTGCAAAAGTTTTCAATTATACAAAAGATAAGAAAAATTAATGCATTTTTAATTTGACTCGGATGGATATTTTTATTTTGCACACACTCCAACATATTACAAGAACTGACAATAAAGTTAACATAAATCAAAGTTAGAGAAATGAGCATATTCATATCAAAGAAATACCAAATAAAAATACTAATGATTTTTGAACAAAGACAAAACTATTGCGTAGTGTGTAAGTATTTCAATTTTTCATTTATTTTTTTTTTACAGATTTGAATATGGAAGATGCGCATACCTGCACATCATAAAAGTGCAAAGTCTGTTGTTTAACACACGTGGTTAATTTGGATCACATGTTTTCTAGTCCTATATTATAGGAATTCGAAGGTTCATATCATTTACACTCAACGTTTTTATGCGGTTTTTTTTTCACTATCAATGTTGAACCTCGAGGTTACATTAATAGTAAAAAAAAATCCGATAAAAAACGTTGAATGTACATGATATGAACCTTTAAAGTCTTATATTATAGGACTCATGTTTTTCAAACATAATATGTTGATCATTTATATTATGATGATTTCAATACACTTCACATTAGGTAATTTGTCACGTATATTGATTACACTATATCGAGTTGTCCCAACGATACACATATCGGTGTGCTCGATCATACGAATTTACAGACATTGATATAGACAAAATGACCCAACTTTGAAAAATTCTTGTGGCGAAACTACATTTTGGGACACGTCAAAAATTGGATCCTCAGAAAGCTACATTATTAAGGTTTGATATACATGTTTTTTAAGAAAAACGAAAAATATGCAGTCAAGATTGGCAGTTTTTTATACACCCTATGTTGAGCAATAAATTGTTCAATTAACAGCATATTTGGCAACTAAAAAATCATATATCAACAAATTCAGCTTTAAAATATACTTTACTTATGGTGGTTGTATAAAAGTTATATTATGGTTTTGTGTTTTAAGAGATATTCACCCCTATGCATATCGAGTTTTATGTGTAAATTGTCTTTCCTTTTTTTGACCTTTTCTATCTCTTTCATAAGAAGAGTCACTTTTCTATTGTTCTAGTGTCACTGGAAATCCCACTGTTTACCTTTGAAAGTTCCTGGTGAAAGTAAATCCAGAAAAATGTTACGAATGCATGGAATATGTAAAGTGTTGGTTTTTATTTTTTTTTTTTTTGTCTTTTTGTGAGGGTCTCAAGGCGTAAGGATGTGAACGAGTGTTTTTTTTTTTATGTGTGCAATAGTTTCGGCCTCCTAACTTTAGCATAAGTCTGCAGTTTTTTCATGTACTGTAGTTGATCAAGGAGGTTATATGAGAATAATAGTTGGTTGTTTAACGTCCAGTGCCAACTATAGATGCATTATTTAGTGGGGGGTATTAATTATGATATAATAATGAACATTGGCAATCATACCACATTTTTTTTTGTAAGGAGCTTTATGTGTATATTTTCGTCTTTTACTGTCAACGACAGTGTCCCCGGGCGTCAAAGCCGAATTTAGACTTGTGTAAATTTTTTAAACATACATTTCATTATTTAACCAATTAAATGTGTAAAGTGTTCCGAATTCACTCCATATTTCTGAATTTATCCTCATTTATTCAAGAAGAAAGAATCACCAAATGCTTAGGCATACCGTTTTGAGCTATAAAGCCTAACCGATCCTTATAATACATACAAGACCTAACAGTTCACCTTTTATTATGTTGAACCAATTTGAGAGTCAAACGTAACGTACTACATGTATATTTGATGGATGTATCATGTATTCTGTATTATTCCGCAACAATGAAAGCTCGGATGAAAAGGGAGGAATTGGAATGATTTAAAAACCAAAATTATAAATGTACATAAACAGGCAAAACATCCCATTCATTGGTGATAAGGTTGCATAACGTATAGTTTGACCATTATCGTTTTGAATTTGCAAAATATACACAGCTTTTTGCAGCAAGCAAACCATATATAATCTTATTCATTAGATGACTTGCATTTTCAGGGAGAGAGCATGTTTGCAATTCACACTGACATTGTGCGTATTACCAGACAAAATTGCTATACGGGATTTTTTTTTTATCTTGATATAGATGCATACGAAACTTCAATGAATTATTTGTATTTATCAAAGTAACTATTATATAATATCCAATTAGGATTTTAAAAAATCTATCGAATAAAAACTACCGTTTTATCCCAACAAAATATATCCTATTGGAGTCGCATTTCTCCTATGGATTCGTAAAGGACAAAAATATCCTCAGTAACGGAACAAAATATGCCCCCATGGTAAAAAAAAATCCGTCATTTTTTCAATAATCCTAAAGGGTAAACGAAGTTCTATTGTAAATTACTTTTTTTGGAATTAATCTTTTAGACATGATAAATTAAAAACGGTGAGGCGGATTTGTAATCATGAACGTGATGAAAGTGCAAGTTAATCCGAGAAAGTGTTAAATGTTTTTTTTTTTTTTTAAATAAAATAAAATCAAGAATTGTTATGATAATCTCCGGGAGGGGGGTACTTCCTATATACAAGGTGATAGGACGTGCCGATGGAATAGGTCACATTTTCAAGCTTGGAAATATGTGAATCGGTTGGGAAAACTATCAGAAATATTATGATAAGGTCAATAAAGTTCCCATAATTTTTTTGTCCGTCATCTTTCTTGGTGTTCCAGGTGTTTTTTTTCAACCAATTTCCTCTGTTTAGACACTTTGGTACCAGTATTCCACACCACATGAAACCCAAACAATATGGGAAAAGGTAATATTTTTACCTACGGAATATATGAAAAGGTATAGTTTTTAAAATCTAAATTATATGAAAAGGGTGGGGTAACAGAACCCCAGCGGCACCCTCTATCAGTTAAGTATTGAAGTGCCCCTCCTATAGATGATAATACCCTAAATTTAACTATTTTATCAGAAAACAAATAACTGTATTTTAAACCCGTAAACACAATTTCAAGTAAAAAAAAGTTTCTATATTAAAATCATTCTTAAGGAAAAGTTGACATATTTGCCTAATCTAAACTTGTTTATTTACAAAATGCCTTTACATACATCTGATGTTTATTCTTATTTTATTTGCCACAACACGTAGTTTATAGCTGGTTTCAAGTAAAAGTCAGTGTCTTTCATAGGAGTTATTTCCCTTTGATTACTATGCGTAACGTCGCGTGAACTTTGATGACGTAAATACATTCTCCCAAACAAAACATCCGGAAAAACACAGGCGACCATTGCAATGTTAATTTCCCATAGAGAAATTTTAAATGCTACGTACATGCATTCAGACAGTTTCGGGATGACACGAGGTACGTGAATCGTGTTGTAATTTTATTTTCTTTAAGAAAATCGCTGTTTGAAACAAATGTTTGCACTAATAAAAAAATAATCGCGATTTTTTGATGGACAGACTATAGTTGAATTTATTACGTCATGTTTAATGTTCAAATCATGTGGAATGTACTGAAACCTTGGTTTTCCCCTTATCAATGGATGTGTCACCGTCGAAGGCAATAACTGCCTGTACCCCACGCCTAAATGATTGACAGAAAAGATAATCCGTTCTGTTATGCATGTTTTGAGTTCTGCTTTGTACCTTCTAGTTTGTCCTTTGTCCTACCCATTACAGTGTGTTTTTGCAATTATGCAGATTAAACTTTAGTGCTTTAAATATTTTTTTCTGCAGTTTTTGGCATTTCAGTATATGGGGAACATTTATGTTGTGAATCTGTCTGACCTGGCATTCAACAACTTGATAAGCAGTTGCGGCCGTACACAAGTCTCGCAAATGATGTTGCGTAGTCAAATTTATTGACGTGGCGTCATCACTACATATTGATCTGGTCAGCGGTGGTCATCAAATAATCCTGTCTGCCTGTACCGTTGTTGTAAAGACTTTAAGAGGAGTTTCAGACGTGAAATAGTCTAGCAACAGCACATTCACGATTTCCTGCCTGCAATATTGTAATGGCCTGATTCAGATTTTCATTTCTCAGTCTCGGCAGCATGGAAATGCAACATGTTTTACTGAATAACCTGTGGGTATGGATTGAAAGATTTTTTTTCACGAAAAAAACCCCTATAAACAAACCATTTATGGGTTTCAAATATCACTTCAAGAAATGCGTGTGCCTTCAATAATCTGGTATGTTAAATTACCTCAGGTAAGTCAGGTATTGGATTTTTCTAAACAGCAAGAAATAAAATAAAATGCGGTAAAATAATGTTTCATTTTTTCTTGACAAGTAGAAGTTTTACGTATTTATAATTAAGGTTAAAATCCCGTTTAGAATCGCTTTCTAATTTGACACAATTTATCTTTTAGATTTCATTGCGTAAATTACTTTCTCCTGCAGCATTACTATTTTTTGATTATACAAAATGGTTTAAATTATATCACCATTCCGAGATATTATTTATAAAAAAAAGTACCAAAAAATTATAACTGATGCGTAAATTTCTCTTAATTTATTACCAATACAGATTGTAGCACGAACTTCAAGTATATTGTTTCACATTGTGAGGGAAACATATACAGGTACATGTAAATCAAGCAAGATATGCCTGCCCATTAGGATCCCAATAGTGTCTCATACAATATTCGTTACTAGGTTTTTTTTATCTATGCCTGTCTTAAAACTACATAAACAAGATGTATGTGTTGTTGAAAGTTTTCTTACATCCCTTTCACCATCATGCCCTAATATAATTGATCTTGCTGTCTGACTGTTTCATCTTACTCTGCATTAACAGATCTTTGATTTAATCACTTTGTCAGGATACATGTACAAAATGTAAATACAATAAGATTATAGAAGAACATTAGAGAGCATGTTAAATAATACACAGTTCCTTGATGGTTTATTATATATCTTGGTATTCACTTTCTTAGCATTGATGTAGTTTTCCTTACGAAAGAAAAAATAAGTTTAGTCATTATTATTTTGATTGCAGATTCCGGTACATTGTTGTTATGGCAACCGAATGGTTAATATAGAAAAAAAAAATTCTTAAGTTATTTAAGCTACAATTTCATTTTGCTACATTAAAAAAGACTAGAACCCCTCCCCCTCCAAAAATATTTTTTTAAAAGTGATAAGTTTCAAAGATAACTATGATAGATGAACATACATGTGAAAAATTGAAAGAAAAAAAGAACGAAAATTTTCATAAAATCGAAACTAACAAAAATGACCATAATTCTGATATTTTGCAAAATGTAGCAAAATAACTTGTCAGGGTGTTTTGAATCTATGTATACGTCATAAAAATGCAAAAAAACTCATTTTGACCCTTGTACCTCCATAAGCCTGAAAATATCATGGCTGATCACATATAATGATATGTGTATTATGTGGTTTAGTATTACATGTTTTTATTCCAATTTATCCTCTTGCTAATTTTTTTCTTTTAGCTGCAGTTCGTAAACTTAAATAAAAAAGTATAACATTTTATGAAACGAACAATACTAATATTAATTAGTCATGTAAAATTGCAACCCTATCCTAGAATGCTTTGCTTGAAAACATATAGATGAAATATTCAAACTTTGTAGATAAAAAAAAAATGAACGAAAATAAATAAAGGAATATGAGAAGAAATAAAGGAAAAAAAAAGAAATACAATTTATTAGTAGTGGATTTTAAGAGAGGTTAGAACTGATCCCAAAATATGGACAGTTCCGCTTAAATTCGTCTCAAACAAAAATGAATTAGTTTGTATTCGAATGATATTACATGTATTATATAGCTTTACTTCCCCGAAATTTAAGTACTGTTCTACCTCTACATAAAAAAAAAACATCCAAAATTTGCCAAAATCTGTTAAAATGATAGGTTATAGAACCATCTTTACACATTTATAATGTGGCCTCTTATTTGAAAATACACTAAAACGTTATTAAAATATAACTGCAACCATTTAAATCTATGATAGCTTGAATTCTAGAAAATATTTACGGACTTTTAGAAAATGGTCCTGGTCAGGATTAAATCTTTTCAGAGTAAATAAGCTCTTAGCTAACTATTTCTAATTTTGTTTGTAACTAGCTATAATCATCCGACTCAGCGTGTCGGTTTAGTACAAATAGGGATTTATACTCAAATCACAATAACATGTTCTGGACCTGATAGGCACGTGATATTTGGTTGCTAGAAATCAATCCACCATAACCTTAGTGATCTAAGTATCCTATTGTACAAAACAGAAGTTCTAAATTGGAATTTACAGTAAGGCTGACCATGCATGTTCCTTTATTTTAGATTCAGTGTTACCGACTGTAACCTGTTAAAGTTAAACATTGGGGTCACACATACGTTTAATACATCATTTAACAATTTCAAGTAAAAGGGTTTTACAAAAGTGACACGAGGCCCTGTATCCCGAATTGCAATGAAGAAAATAAAGAACGCAACGGGCTTTTCGCTTTTTACTTCACAGAATCATTTAAAATATATCCACGTGGTTTTGTTATGAATATTTTATCCGTTTATAAATTTATAAATTATTAAGAAATCAAGGTGCAACTCGTTCATGCAAATTTGACCTAATATGGATTATTTAAAGGTCCTTTTTGGTTTTATAGCTTTTCAACTGTTTCGGTTCTTATGCTTTTTTGGCTTCAACAATATGCGGCTATGAGTGTTCCAGGTGAAGGTAAATACAGAAAAGCGCTTGGTCGCATGTTAAGAATACCTTTCTTTACACATTTGCGTGTTGAATCGCGTTTTCCTCTAATATTACCCATAACGCTTTCTTCGAGTAGAACCAGTTGCATATTTATTTCCTGGTGAGTGTATTTTTAAAGCTGCTTACCATATACACGTTAGCCTCTTCCATGATCATTTTGGATATGGTTATCTTTAAAATGTGTTTGTTTAATTCGTGATATGTTTAATTGCGCAGTGTATTTTTATTGTTTTGATTTATTTATTAATTATACATTAATGATTTTAATGTGCTATAGTTTACAAGAATATAGTTTGAAGGAAGATGTGTCCCCTATATTCAGACGCATTAATCAAATCCATGTCGACCAATCTTAAGTTGGCTCTTTATCTTAAAAGCGGAGTGCTTAGAGTAAAAGCAGTAAAATAAAATAAAAATGTTCAAGTCCTTGGTTTGATATAGACTGGAATTGAATCCACAAGGTGCCACGTGAATGTCAAGGCGGGATGATACTTTGAAATTTTACATTAAATGAACATTTTCCTTAGACATTATTTTTGAAACGCGTACATCAGTTGTTATAAGTATATCTAGTAGGAAAATAATATTATTATATTGAGATCATAGTAGTTTTTTTGTTATTTTTTCTCTGATATACTCTCATATATGTTTGATATTTGTTATATGCATTCGTTTTCAAATCATAATTGTTTTCTATAATGTTTTTTTTCTTCTTTATTTGAATCAAACGTTTCTACAAATACGGTTGCTTTATACGATTATTAAATAGTTACTGTCCTTCACAAATTCGATAAATAATTAGGTTTTTTTTCAGAAACACTCCCGGAATATCTAATGTTATGATAACAGATAAATAAAAAATATAAGTCTTGTTCAATATATTACAGTACTTCTTATGGTTCATCGCATTTGTAATGATACATTTACTAAATTTACACACAACATCCTCAATAAGTACATTTATGTAAATTAGAATCAATTTTCCTGTTGGATAAAGTAAAAAATCATTTATATTCAATTTAAAAGACAACATCTTGACTTCCTGCTAGATTTGACAAGACTTGCTAATGTGACCATCAACTTGTAACATTTTATCGGGTAACAAATAAAAGTTTATGTATAAAACTACGTCTTGTAAACATATCGGAAAATAAGGTAAGGAATCAAATAATTGCATGCATCAATTGAATATATTTTGCCGTGTTTTTACTATATCTTAAACATAATAAAATTTCAAGCAACAGAATAAATAATTATTATGATATAAGGAACGTGCTATATTTTACTGTACCTTATTTAACTGATAACCTACGGGTGCAGTGGCAAATATTACATAAATAATCAGGCTAATTATATTGAAGTGTTATATGATCATTTGTTTAAATAATTATTCGTAAAAAAAAAAAAAAAAACGCATCAGCACAACCCAATAAATTTTTCGAATCGTTTATAAATCTGATTGAAATTGAACATCACCAACTATATGTATTGGTGTCCGAGTAAGTCATGTATAGCTTTCAATTTAAAATCCTATGAACTTTAAGCTGTCAAATTCCATAATTTAAATAAATCAACATTTCAAATTGGAAAAAAGGGTTAATTGAATATAAAAAAGAAGATGTGGTATGATTGCCAATGAGACAACTTTTCACAAGAGACCAAATGACACAGAAATTAACAACTATAGGTCACCGTACGGCCTTCAACAACGAGCAAAGCCCATACCGCATAAGTCAGCTATAAAAGGCCCCGAAATGACAAATGTAAAACAATTCAAACGAGAAAACGAACGGCCCAATTTATGTACAAAATAATGAACGAAAAACAAATATGTAACATAGCAACAAACAACCATCTCTGAATTACAGGCTCCTGACTTGGGACAGGCACATATATACAGAATGTGGCGGGGTTAAACATGTTAGTGGGCGCCCAACCCTCTCCTAATCCTGGGACAGTGGTGCAACAGAACAATAAACAATCAAGGCACATGATAAATAGCAACAAAAAACAACCACTCAATTACAGGCCCCTGACTTTGGACAGGCACATATAGAATGTGGCGGGGTAAAACATGTTAGCGGGCGCCCAACCCTCCCCCTAACCTGGGACAGTGGTGTAACAGTACAACATAAGAACAAACTATAAAAATCAGTTGAAAAAGGCTTAACTCATCAGATGAATACCAATAGAAATACATCTAACAAAATCACAGAGTGGACGTGGCCGGGTACTTGTACATCCCAGCAACCAAAAGACACTAAGTACAGATTTGAGAGTACTCGCAGTTACTGACAGCTAGTTCAAAGCCAATAACAACTAATAAAAAATCATGCATCTAAGACTAAATTATCAATCAGTACACATCCAACATCCAATGGATTTAGTGTAAAGACGTCATAAACAGTAAGAGAAAAAAATGACCTTGTGCAATGCCAAGATACAGGTATCGACAGATTGTAGAGCCATGAATGTGCATATGTATAAAACAATAATATTTAGTTCACACAAACGTCAATCTGTTCTGACGAAATCTATTGAATTTTGTACTATTTTAATTGTATTCTAACACCAGTGTGTACTTGTCTCCTACGACATTTAAACCTTCAATTATATTATTTCAACTACCGAAGGTCGGTGGTTACCTCTGTGCACTCCGGCTTCCTCTGCCATTAACAACTGACTGCCATGATATAGCAAATTAGTGTTTAAAGTAGCGTTCAGCACCAATCAATCAATCAACTAATCAGTCAATTAATTTTATGATTTCAATTGTTTATTGCAGTATTGTTCTTGTAGGCAGTTGTAATTACTGCTTTGTGAATAAGCTATGTACATGTATATATAGCTTTATATTACATAACAATTATTCATAACTAAACTAAGATTGAATCCGATCGGTTCTAGCTACTTCTGAATCTACTCCTTAGTAGTTCAGTTCTGTGAAATGTATTGAGTTCAAAATCTTCAATGATTTACTGATGATGCTTGAAAATTTGTAGCTTTTAAAAGTTTTAATTTTGTACTTAATTTTCTTTTGACACGACTGGATCTCTCAATGTTTTTGATTAGTAATAAATATTTCCATATATCCATAACTTACTATAATATATTCGTATTTTCTTTTTCCATTAGTGGTTATACAGACGGGTATTTCAGATCGTGATAAATTTTTCTTCAAGTTTATTGTTAAGACTCAAACAGTTTTATCTTTAAATAATACATGCATGGTTTAACCTCGCATTTATTTCAGATACAATCATGCAAATACAAGTCATCATAACGATTGTCAAGATTTCATCTCTAATAGTTGCAGCACAAAGTAAGCACATAAGAAAGTATAGAATTCTTCACCGATATGAACAAGAATCATTACTTATATAGACTGTATGTATAGGAAACCAGTTGAAGGATCCAAATGATGTTAATCCATAAACACTTATGCAATATCTATAAAAATATATACATGGAAGCATTCTCGTTAGTTATCTATGTTATGTTTTGTGTATGGTTGTTTGTCTTTTAGTCATTTTTTTTGCCATGTCGTTGTCAGTTTATGTTTGACTTATGAGTTTGATTTTCCTCTGGTATCTTTTGCCTCTTTTTTCCAGACCACTTCGAACATTTCGATAAGACCTTGCGATATATTGTCGTGTTAACATATTTTATTGACAACTAACTAGATAAATATGAAATACTAGTAAACAAGTAATTCAAAAATAGGATTAAGAAACAAAAATCTATGTGTTTTTACAGACCCGTTTCAGTAAGTTAAACATAAATAAAATTGTACAAAAATCTTATGTTTTATGCGAGGTAGACGGATATGTCTACAAATACATTTTTGAACAATAAACTACAAATAAATATCATTACTGCGTGTTTTATGTGAGTTTATATCCATAAAAAATAAGATCAAAGGGTAAAAGGAAAGTGTTCGGAATAATTACAGTTTTATTACAGAAAGTGACAGAGATGAGTTTATAATTGATATTAGATTGTAGATTTGAATCGATTGATACACATAATAAAGTTTCGCAAAACCTTAATTTGAATTTTTTTTATATACTAATGGTCTATTTTTTATACATGTAGTGCATTTAAAAAAAAAAAAATTAATCATACCACAGCCCTCTTACTTACTTAATCCACTACTTCTGTGGTGTGGTGGAATTGAGTTCGCCTCGAGTACCAATGACGTGGGTTCGAACCTCGACCGGGTCAAACCAAAGACTTTAAATTGGTATTTGCTGCCTTTAAATTAAGCACGCACCATTTAGGATTATGATCAACGACTGATTAGCTCGGAGTCAGAATAATGTGTCCGGATAGGGTATCACGTTTTACTGGTGACTGTTTACTTGTACGTTGAAATTCCGACCCAGCGAGTCGGTCTGGTAAGCAGTTTTAATATTCATATTCTAATTCCAAGTTCTCGTTCTGAATATGTGATTAATTTGCCGCTGGAAACCATCATAGTCCTACCTACTCCATCAATCTTCCATAATTCAATCAGACCTGTTTAGTGTATACGTAATGATCATCCTTTCCCAATTAGGACCAATTTTACAAGTTTGACACTATCAATTGGAAAATAAAGTAAATTAAGTACAATTTCATTAAAGAAATCAGCACATACTTTGACAAAACCAAAATCCAAATGAACAGCTTTTTTATTGCTGATCATGAGGCCTCGAACATGGGTCAAAAGTGACATCAATCTACAGTTTTTAGTGAAATTATTGGCTTACATCATTAGATCTACTAGCACTCACCGAAGAACAGAGATGCAGTTCATATAAAAACCATATGAATTATGTTCAACATTTTAATCTTCGAAATAATCTTAGACATTCTACGACAGTCTAACCACAACGTACAGTAACAATGCAAACATATAGACAACCGCAGGGTATACACACTATTTTGTGGGTATAAATTTAACAGCTCAGCAATCAACAAATGATCAATGAGAAGGTGTTTGTTGATTATTTCTAGTACGTGAAGACGAGAAGGACGTTTGGATTGCATTAGAATATAGCAAAGTGCTCTTTGCCAATGAAATTGTAGGATTTGGTGTTTCTTAATTGTGAAGAATGAAAGTAAATCATGTTCTTAGTAAGGGATTATCCTATTGTTTAGGCCTATTTACAGTTCAAAACAAAGAGTTTCTATAAATGAGTTACAAATGCCCCGAAGCACATTTATCAGCTTGAAAGGATTTGTGATTGAAACTGACTAAAAGTTTAATTTTAGAACAAATAACAAAGTCAAAATAAGTTGAAGTTTTTTACTGGTG
The DNA here is from genome assembly GCA_017311375.1 of Mytilus coruscus. NCBI lineage: Eukaryota > Metazoa > Mollusca > Bivalvia > Mytilida > Mytilidae > Mytilus > Mytilus coruscus. The sequence goes on along the minus strand of CM029595.1, from coordinate 71,266,327 downwards.
CAGTAAAATTGGTACCATTAATGTTATTATAAGAATATTCATAACTTCAAATTTACTAAAAAATAAACAATATCAAAGCGATGCAAAAAAAAAAAGAAAAAGTTTTAAAATTAAATATAACCTAAATCTTAAGCTAATACGCCTACCAAAACTCAGACTACTGGGCCCACTGTTGGTAAGAACAGTAATTTACAATATTCCGATTAGATAAAGAAAATGCAAAAATTTAATTTAACTTTTGAATATATGTAAACGGCATTTCTATTTGAACATTTCGTTTTAGTTAATTACTTTACACAATGAAGTAGTATTTGACATAAAGAGCTGGACACCACTATTGGCTGTGAAACAAAATTTAGTTGTAACTCAAATCTTGAATTTATTGATTTGAACTGTAAATAAACAAAAAGATAATTCCTCACTAAAACATTACACGATTTACATTCATACTCACAATTAGGAAACTTATACAATTCCTACCAATTCATCGTACTGTTGTGTCATCTAATGTCTAAAACACAATTTAATTTAGTTTCCAAAATTATAAGAAAGTCCTTACATCACTAAAACGAATCCATAAATGAAATAAAATACCTAAAAGGAAGTCAAGCATTAATTATAACCTTGCACTGACAATGAAACGAATTCTTGAATACAACCAATCAAGAGATCATTTGAGCCTTGAGCACTTTACAATATTCTAAGTTTGTAAGATATGATAATCCTTTCTTCATGATAAATACTCGCTAACGCTCGTACTTAATCATGAAGAAAGGATTATCATTCTCTTACATATACTTAGAATTATTCATTGCATATACCGGTATGTTTATACAATTATCGCCGTTGTTCAACAAAATATATAAAGTGCCAACGACAGAATGTGTATACACAACTTTGATCTGATCTTTGAGGTTTCACTCATTTTGAAGTTGGACAATGATTTCCTATCGGTTTGTAAACTATGAAATGATATTCACGAACATCAAATTCCATGTATAAGCAATTGAATATGGCCTCATATAGTTTTTTCGTTGGATCTTGATGTTTTTAATCCACGTTTTATTTGAAGATAATTTTTAGATAGTTTTAATTTTGAAATAATATTATTGAATATACAAAAGGGGGAATAAATAAATATAAAATGAACAGTATACAATTATTGACTGGATTTGAAGAATTGTGTTGCCCTTCCCGTAAATTGAAGAATTGTCCGAAGACGAAGGGTAAATCTACATAATTAAGAAAATGCCTGTACCAAGTCATGAATATGACAGTTGTTATCCATTCGTTTTATGTGTTTGAGCTTTTGATTTTGCCATTTGCTTAAGGACTTTCCGTTTAGAATTTTACTTTTTTCAAAATCATATAACTGCTATGTTATACCGCCATCCAATTAAATGTCTTTTATCCTTGTACAGATTTTTTCAATGTTTAAGGCTGAAATCATATAAGAAATAAAAAGAAATGATAACACTGAACACAAGAATCTATACTAGTGTCAATATATAAATAGCTAGTTCATCAACCTTAAAAGTTTATGAAATGATTCTAACTCGTCAACTGTTCTAGTGAAATTGAAATCTTACCGTTCGGTAGGTATATATTTTATTTACGTTGCATTATTGTTCAGTATTGGTGATTTTTCTAATTTCCCGTCCGGGTACTCAATATATAATAATGCAGTTCATTTTATCAAGTCAATATGAAGTACACGAGAAGAATAATCAGACTTTGTATAGTTTTGATCGATATGGAGACTCATCTTTGCGGGCGCCTTGACTAATGGATATTTTCGTCCATCATTATTTAAAAGTTTAATAAAAAGATGTTTTCGATGGATAAAATGTTAATCATAAAGTACAACAATAACAGTTTAAACACGAGGCATACGATTTAATGGCCCTTCTGTTCGTATTCAAGTTTGATTGAAACTTAAATTACTATCATTGTATATTAAGCAAGAATATTATTTCCGGACCTGAGAAGTCCATGATGCTATCTTTGTTTTAACCCTTTCCTCCATTGAGTTTTTTTTACATGCTTCATTCGCATGGTATTTTTCAATAAAATGTTGAACATCAGCTTTCTTTAATAAAATATTGACTATATCTGAAATAGATTAGTTAGACCTTTGTCAGTTATACATCTAAATCAGAACTTTAAAAAAAAAAAAAAAAAAAAAACGGTGTTGCCATGGTAACAGTTTTATCTCTATATATAATGAAAATGGTTCATTTTTTCAATCTTAATGGAAACTTTATTTTCTTTATAAAATTGTCCAATTTATCCTCATAGCAACAAAGTTTTTTCCATAGCAACCATATATATTTTTATTTTAAAATCTACAATAGATAATTATAAAATGGTTATTTATTGATGTCCAGTGGCAAATATTTCACGAAAGTTCAGGAGGAGATTGTTATAAATCAGTATTTGTTTACATTTTCTCAATGCTAGTCTTGAAAGTTTTTTTCTGAAGACTGTTTTGCATACAATGTAAAAATAAGGAAATGTGGTAAAATTGCCAATGTGACTACTTTCAAACAGTCCAAATGATGTGAATGTAAGACAATGACCATTCAAAGGGGTATATGAGTATATTTAAATAAGATTGTTGTCCATATTTTTTTTTTATTTTGGAAAGACTGCTTTCAGAAGTGAAGAGGAAAAAAAGCTGCTGCCATTGAAAATAAGGGAAAAATAAATCTATTGAGTAATTCTATGTTCCTGCATGTAAACATGGTAAACTATGTTAATGAAACAATTGCTTGTTTATACTGTCAGTGCAATAACATTGTATACCCCCCTCCAACAGTAAAGATAAAAAGGTATGTGACTAAGAAACGATTGGTTACAGAACAGCTTTCATTCATCTTTCATCTTGAAGTTCATTCTATGTAAACAAATCTGCCAAACAAGGCCTTGAAATGATAAAATGTGAAGCAATTCAAACTAGAAAACCAACGGCTAGATTTATGCTAAAAGGATAAACAAAAATCAGTATGACAGCAACTGTTAACAACCACCAAATTATAGGCTTTGGAATTGGGATTGGCATAGGAAAATGTGTTAATTAGGACATGCACACTCATTACTCTCTAAACCAAGGGTAGGGACGCAAATGTACAACCAAAAGAGGAAAAAAAAATTAAAAGTCTGTTGTGAATGATTCGACTGGATAATGATGGGAAAGCATACCATCCAAACAGGAAATAAATTATCTTAGTCAGATGGTTTTCTTGACTAATTAGATTGACAAGAAGCACAAATACCAAAAAAAAAAAAGACACACAGTACTGATCTAAACAGCTCGATCTAAGAGTTATCACAGTTACTGAAAGCTAGTTGAAAGCCAGTTACAACAAATGAAAATTGTGTTTTTTTCTGTCTCAGACTTATAAAATATTAATCAGTTACACCCAAAGAATTTAGACCAAGAACAAACATAAAAATCAATTTGACAATAATAGCAATATCTGAACAGGACATGTGTCATCAAAGTTTAGGATATTTATATCCCTTTACTTCCTCTCCTGAAAAGTCATCATTAGATTAAGGTGTTTGCTTAAATTTTACATAAAATGTCCTTAGCTTTGAATCAAATCAATAACTTTTTACTTCGATCTCGCATATTGATTCTCTGAAACAGGAAAACGTCAAAAATCGTAAAGGAAGAAATCCACGTGTTTGTATTCTTTCAGTGTGAAAATGGGAAGTGAACCGCAAAGGCTCTGTATTTTTAAGTCAAATTGCTACTACTTAAACAAGACAGTTCACCGAACAATATGTTTTATGGTTGAGAAAATTCAGATCGTGGAAAAATATTTATCGTCTGTTATTTGTGTAAACATCACTATGAGAACGGTAAGTCCGACCAGTGGACGGGGCTTAGAATAACAACCGACGGATACAGAATATTGTTGAATAATTCGCTATTTTTGTTAATTTAATTGAAAAAAAAAATAAGATTAAATCTTAAATGTTACTTTCTTTAAGCAAAACATTGAAAGATTGTACGATGAATGGTTTCTTTTTCTGGTCATTAAAATGTGTATGTTCCTGCCCACTTTATGACTGACCGGAAGTCGTAAACTGAGAGTCCCCAAAGCACATGTTTCAATTCTGCAAGTTACTCTATATTTTTGTCCATAATGGGCCAAAAAGATGTATGGAATCGTTTGCATATCTCCGCGTTGTTATTTATTAACTTTCTGTTATTTCGAACGTAAATTTAAACATAAACTTGCTTTGTTGCAATATTCCCCAAAGCAAGATTAACACCGACGATGACTTTGTCTTTTAAAACATTAAGTTTTTTACGGAAAATCATTTTTTACGCAAACTGTACCGTACAAACTAATTATTAGGTTTTTATTTTTTTAAAACCAATTGGTATCTATAACCAACAATAAATGTCGTTATTGTCACAATGTCAGTATTCTGAAATTTGGTTGTCAACAAGAACTTAGAAAAATTGCGATGACTATTAAAAAAAAATAAAAAATGCACGTTTAAAGTATTAATGCATTGCGAAAACAAATATTCATTTAATGAAAGTCGAGTCTGATATTCCCAGGAATATCCTTTTTATATTGGATACAAATTGTATTAAGTATAATACAGACTTTTCGAAGGCAAGGCATTTCAACTATGGTACTACACAGAGGCGCCACAAGGCGTCATTATGAGATAAAGGAGATGGCGTAAAAAGGCGTCATTATTACGGAAAGGTTACAAAATAATCCTTAATTTTACTGAGATTTTTCAACATTTTTCAACATTTTTCAAGTATTTTAAAATACGTTAACTGAAATATCTAAAGAACTTAATTCCATATGAGAGGTTATTAATTAATACAGAAATTTTATATTTGAAAACAGAATATATTATGTATACCAGCGCATTCATTATTAAGAATTGTTGAACGATGGTTTCAAATCATCGTAAATAAATTTCGTTACGAATTACTTCATTGCATATGAAGATGTTTACAAATCAAAATGTTAATTTCAAAATTTCAGAAAACCTGGCACTTGAAGGAACAGTGTCACAGAGTTCAACATTACTATCATATTATGCATACTTGGCAATTAAAGAACCTGTAAATAACGAATGGAGTGGTGGATGTTCACATACAGCTCACTACTACCGTACGGCATGGTGGCGTTTGAAACTTCCTAAACTAGTTTACGTGACTAATGTTAAAATATACTATAGAAGTGACAGTAAGTATCAGTAGATATTGAAATATGAACTTATATTCATTAATTGAGGTTTATAAAGGGGAAGATAATGTTATCTGTAGATTCCCCGAGATTTAATTTTGGCCTAAACCTTTGTGCATGGTATGTACATTGCTAGTTTTTTGGGGCATTTAAACCGTCAAGGAATACTGTGTAAGAATAAATGTAAACACAAGAGTATATTCGCATATTTTGTAAAGTATCTGTCACCCTCCCGTAATGAAGATAGTATCTTATGCTGTGTCATTATTGATATCGGCAAGTGTAAGAATGAATTCCACCCATTCGTTATTGATCACAAGATTTTAACCTGAAATCTGGAATTAAATCCTTTTTCCGAATGAAAGAGCATTTGCTTATCTATCATGATACGCAGTTATTGTGCAAAGTAATCTTTTTTGTTCGATGTTTTCAATATAATATGGCACTGTCAGACAGGTTTGCTGTTCGGATCAGTTCAGAGTATACATTTCTAAACTGAGATATCAAATGTCAACTTGAACATAAAAAGGTAAGATGAAACGAACAAAACTTAATGTCGAATTGAAACTGAAAAATGTTAGCTTGGAACTGAATGTTGGAAATAAGTAGCGTGAAAACGGAAATGAGAATTGTCAAGTTTTAAATGACAAATGTCAATTTGAAAGTTAGAAATGTCAATTTGAAAATGAGAAATGTCACGTTGGAAGTAAGAAATGATAGGTTGGAAGTAAGAATGTCAAGTATGCAATGATACCGTAAATGTCAATCGTTTAGCAAAGAACACCGACTTTAAACTGAGATATTTTAAAAGGGATATGAGAAGTGTCAAGTTGGAAATGAAAAACTTCAAATTGGAACTGAGTAATATCAACTCGGAAGTAACACATGTCAAAATAAAAATAGTAAATGTCAATTTGGAACTAAAAATCTCAATTTTGAAGCAAGAAGTATAAAAAAATGTCATGTATGAAGTGAGAAATATCAAGTCGAATGTGAGAAATGTAAAAATGGAAATGAAAGAATTAAAAAGGTGAAACGAAGTTGAATAACACACAGCTAGGAAGATAATTTTATTAGCAGATTGTTAGAGAGGTAATAGAGCATGAGATGGCAGATTCTTTCTGGTTATGATAGGAAAATTAAGAGCATTTGTTCTTCGAAGTGGACATATGAGACACGTTTGAAAGGCAGCTATTTTAATTTAATGCGAAAAAAGCGGTCTAGAAAACAATCTTTTCACAATCAAAAAGTTAACAAACCCCAAAAGACTGTCTTAAATCGATTTTTATCTTAATCCCGATGCGCAACACCAACATAATTGTCCATTTTGATATACTGACGGCGCATTTTTAAAAGTTCTGACAGATTTCAGGCACTTTAAAAAATGAATCTCAAAAATAAACACATGATACAGTACATGACAAATTGATAACTTAATCGTATTTCTAGTGAACTCATAACTAAAAGTGATTAATATGTGGAGTTCATAGCTATATGATGTAGAATTATCGATATTAATAACAGGGAAGGAAAAAAAAAAAACAACAACAAAAATAATACAGCTGATTTTCGTTTAATAAAGACGGTAACTGGACATTTATGATTTTGTTGGTAATTTATATGATCAAAATCTTTGAATCCCATTATATTCAAAAGACAACTGGTTGTATGCAAATAATAATGTAAATTGCAAACGGACCAAGTTGACGTTGAGACCTTCGCCCCTACTTTCTAGCATAAAACTAGTGTCAAACATTACCATAGCTTAATGCTTGCATGAAAAGAAATTTCCTCACTACATTTTCAACTTACTATTCATTACCATATTAACACCTTAAATAATAGACATAAACATTCATTATTGTTTTTCTTTTCTGTATGCCATGCATTTCTTTATTGTGTATGTTTTTGTTTTGTAAAGGTAAGACATAATGCTACTTCCTTAAACTAAATCTTTCAAAATGTGTCAACTGTATCATTCGGTTTAGGTTAAATACTTTGTATACCTTCATTTTTGAATGCGCTTCCTATTCCTACACTGTTGGTCAATTGCGCAACTTTTGTTTCGCTGTATCTTTGTTCAGTCATCTTTTGTTAGAAAGCTAGATAATTCCTGATATGTGATAATGCATATTCATCGAAACATACAATCGGTAATATGGACAGTGTTAGTAATCTGTTTAAGTATAGCAGAGCTTTGGTTACTAGGTTGCCCAGCTTTGGCTATACTTTTGGTCCTTTCTGGTTTATAGCTCTTCATATTTTTAATAAGCTTTGATTTTCAAATATTTTGGCCTCGAGCATCACTGAAGAGACATTGATTGTCGAAATGCGCATCTGGTGCAGAAAAATTGGTACCGTTTATGTTATTACAACTAAATCAATTAAATATTGTACCTTGATTGTCACTCATATAATTTTGTAATTTCACTTTTATGATATTAATGTAATTTTCATTTTCGACTGGTACTATGTATATCTTATTGTTAAGTTTACTATATATCTCTAAATATTCACTTTCAGAAAGTTCTTTTATAAAACATTTGATATTATTTGTCAAAACATAATTTTGTATCGAGCACAAATCAATTTTAAACGAACCATATATTTTTTTATAGCACCATATCGAATGGATGGCTTTAGCTTGTATATGTCCAATGGAACGTTTGATGCTGTAGATAAATTTTTATGCTACACCGATCTTCATATAGAGGGACTGCCCAACACAACCCAGGATATCAACTGTAATACACTCACCAAAAATGTGTATTTCTTCAACAATAGATCGAGCGGATATGCATATGTAGAACTGTGCTATATAGAAATATACGGTTGGTATTTTCAATAATCAAATTGTTCTATATAATGAATCACACACCAGTCTCAATATCAGTCAAGATACATTGTATCATCAACTCATGCTTGGTAATGAAATGCTGAATGTAAACTGTGTATGTAGCTTTGTCAACCAGTAATTATTGTCGCCTTAATATATAGCTTTTCAAACAGGCATTTTCCTGTAGCTGTCTTTATTGAAAACTCCTTTTGAAATTGTCATGAGGATATACAATAATCATAAGTGGTTATTTATAGAATGCAAGCTTACTTCGCTATCAATTCAAACTCAACCTCTTTATTAGCCGCAATTTTTGATGGCTAATAAAATATTGTTTCGGGTAAGCATGTTACAGATTTCTTAATAGTGTGGAATTAACCAATATCATTGTTTCTAATGATCAATTTCGTCAAATTCTGCAATATATTTATGAATATCATCCACGGTACCTTTTGAGAAAGAAGTGCTTTTTTGACAGCAAATGTGTACTAAATGGTGTCCGAGGCCAACATATTCGATAAAACAAAACTGATACAAAAGTTGAAGAGCTGATGAAGTCATCACAATTGACATGTCTGAACTGAAGTAACCAGATTGTATCATCTGATTCACTTACTAATTTAAAGCGTAGTTTTATAGGGATTAAAACTTTTACTTAAAGGGACAATACTTATGGGCTTTTCACTATACTCCACTTTCTTTTTATTTAATATGCAATTTTTTTATCAAAAGTTTTCAATCAGAAAAGACACAATCCAAGAAATGCAAAAAAGGACACGATCATCTAACGTTATCATACAAAAACATATTTGGTACGAAAGAGAGCTAAAATTGTAATAAGGCTGGAACACGGTGCCATAGATGTCAGTCAATATTTGTAAAATTCAATATTGGTTGATATCCACACAACAGACAAGTCATCATCAAATCTTGATATAAGCCAGACCAATATCGTGATAATCTATTTGTACGTTTTACTCGTAGGATGCTGGAAAGGTACATGGGGAGTTAATTGTCTACATCCATGTCCTGCTAACTGCATAGCCAATCACTGTTATCCTGAAAATGGTTCCTGTGTTTGGGGATGTGATTGCCTCCATGACACTTGTGATATGATCACCAGTATATGCACCGAAGGATGTAAAGCTGGACTTATTGGACAGTACTGTAATAACACTAACTGTGAGTCCTTTGTCTATAAAATAAGGCAATTTTAAATCAAACATAATTATTATACTGTTAAATAAAATTACAAAGCTAAAAACAAAACACGTATTACATGTGCATGTTATTTCTTTTCAATCTTAGTTGATTTTGGTACAGGTATATTAGTTAAATCCTATTGATGTATAAAGCACATTTAAAAGGTTTTTATTCTGGAAAGTTATTTCCAAAATTTTTTTTCTATACGATTTGAGAACGGCATACTTAAAGAGTTAGTATTTGCTGAGATGAAAAACATAAAGTAATAATATGTAAAAAAAGAAATTTAATATTATTTCGGAAATTGCTTTTTGACATGGATTTTTTAGGGGATAAAAAATGTGTATAATTTTAATTTTGCATTGATACATTAAACATGATAAATATTAGATGACCGTTTACGAGTTAGTTTACACTAATTATATAAAGTATCACTCTTATTCATCATTTATATTTACCTTACAGATAATCTTGCTTCTAATGGGATAGCAACTCAAACTCCTTCGAATGCAAATCATCCAGCATATATGTCAGTCGATGGAAACCGAACCGGTATTTGTTCAATGACATCTGGATCTAAATCATATCTCCAGGTTGACACTGGTTACATGAGTGTCATAACTATGGTTTATATGACTTTTGGTAGTAAGTTACTTTAGAGATGTAACTAACGTTTCCATTTGAAATATATTATGCATCGGTGTACCAAGATGCCCCTTAAATGATTATGATTCCTGATGTGTTTTTCCTGTTACAGTCCGTTGATGACCCATATCCAATTGTAAGGTTTCATTATCTTACTGTAAGAACTACCACATGTTACCATACGGGTTACAATTATTGAGTGTATGCAAATGTTTTGAAAGTTTTCAGATATATATAATTTTTCATGACATCACGACGGCCATTCAGGTACATGTAAACTAGGATTGGTTTATAACAGTTGTTAGTTCTTGTAAGTTACAAAGTTGTGTTGCATATATGTTATGCAGAGTCAGCACAAGAACAATTTCACAATCAATTTAAGTGAAAGGTTGTGAAAAGACAATAGATCACTACAAATGACGGAATATTTGACTACCACCCTGAAATAAGCGTATGGTTGATATTAGGGATGTCAACTCGGTGAACAATTACTAACACTACACGAAATGCCGGATTTGAAGAGGTATGCAAATGTTATGTAAATGTATTCAGAGACCGACATTTACATATATTTACAAACCACTGCATTCAGTTTATCTTGTCTTTACATGTAGTAAATATCAACATTTCTTGTGCTATACTCTCCTATGGGCGGTTATGAGAGACCGCGGTTTATAAAATATATTAACACCTAATCAAACCATTTTAAAGTTTAGAATTTGCATATATTTATGACCATCTCAAAACTTTCGCAAACTTATGTATTTGTATACCTCTGCAAATGGAAATCTTTGTCATGTATTTTTCTATGATGTAAATGTGTTTCTATGTCTAGGTAGCAAAGCATCATCATGCAAATAATTTTATAGTGTTTATAAAGTGTAAGGTGCATCTACATTTGCCTGGTATGTAAACCAATTCAAAACGAGAACTTTATAGAGGGGTGTAAAGCATCATTTCCTTTAATCTGCAGAGACCTGTCAAATGTATTGTAAAGGAATATTTTTGTTAGTCTTTATAGTCGGCTGAAATGTATGTCAAATCAGAACATATCAAAAGCCTTTGAACATATTCCTAAATGTATGGTAAATACATAGATTTGCAGACAATTTGTTTAATTAAGAAATGTGGTCAAATGATAATATCAATGACATGTGTAAATATATTGGGCATATGTAACTTTGAATACATATGCAAAGAAATGATAAAGAAAGATATTTCAGAAAGCTAGAAATGCATGTGTAAATATATTGGGCATATATAACTTTGAATATGTATGCAAAGATATTATAAAGAAAGATATTTAAGACAGATAGAAATGTATGGTAAATAGTTTACTGGTCAAGCTATGATATGACAAATATAGCTGCTTTGGGATTGGTTTTGGCATATTGGTAATATCATTTATTATACATGTATTTTAATCATTTCGTTTTAATAAAAAAAATCGGGTCTACAAAATCGGTTCTTGATCTCTCCTCTATTTGATGTACTGCGTGAATTTCTTTATCCATCAAAATCTTCTATTCTCGGAAGTTATGATGGTTCATTTGCATAGCATAAAACGATCGTTTCTTTTGAGTATCTCTTTGAAACTTCTGGAACTGCACGAGTCATAATTCACTCTGTTTATAAAACATAGAATTTCTTTTTAAAAGAGACATATACTACAATATGTATTATATGTTACTGCAGAGACATATATACTATATATATATGTCTCTGGTTACTGGTAGAAATAATACACATATACAAATTAAGCCTAAACAATACTAGATTTCAAATTTAAAATCGGTAGCATTCGGAAGGTTATCGAGCGATTTATCAAGTTTTTATAAAAAGTCCAAGTTTCTGAAATAGTCTAGAAATATTCCTTCATCGGTAGATTAGTTGCCACATAATATTTGACACAAAACACATCTTGAGAGAATTTTTTTTTTTTTAAAGAATCGGCTAGTTTGCACACATATATAAACGTTAAATCTATTGACGAATATTTGTAATATTTGTTTTCCTTATCCGTTAAGTCCAGTCACGAGATGTTGAACTCCGTGTGCTTCATGAAGCGTCCTCTGCAAAAACTTTCTTGTGTGTGAGAAAGAAAGTTAAAAATTACAAAGAACCAGTGAGTCACGTGTCATAATTGACACACAATTTACCAATGAAATCAAACAAAATCGATAGATAATATCATTCCATCGACGAGATGTCGCCCTTCCTCCGATCAACGGGGTTTATCATCAGTTAAGTGTGACAATTATCACCTTTTGCAGAGAGATCTGGTCCGAAAAGATCAATAGAACACCACCGCTAGTATCAATATCCTAATTTTAATTTTGCATTGATACATTAAACACTAGAAGACCGTTTACAATTTAGTTTACACTATATAAAAGTATCTATTTTTCATCATTTTATGTACCTTACAGATAATCTTGCTTCTAATCGGATAGCAACTCAAACTCGTTCGAATGCAAATTATCCAGCATATCTGTCAGTCGATGGAAACCGAACTATTTGTTCAAAGACATCTGGATCTATATCATATCTCCAGGTTGACACTGGTTACATGAGTGTCATAACTATGGTTTATATGACTTTTGGTAAGTTACTTTAGAGATGTGACTAACGTTTTCATCTGAAATATATTCTGCATCGGTGTACCAAGGTTCCTCAATGATTCCAGATGTTTTTCTGTTACAGTCCGTTGATGACACATATCCAATTGTGGTTTCATTATCTTATTGTAAGAACTACCACATGTACAGGTTACAATTATTCAGTGTATGCAAATGTTTTGAAAGTTTTCAGATATATAAATTTTCATTTCATATCGACGGCCATTCAGGTACATGTAAATGATTATTGGTTTATAGTTGTTAATTTTTGCAAGTGTAAGTTGTGTTGCATATATGTTATGAATATTCTTTGCAATAAAATTTCAAAATCAATTGAAATGAAAGGTTGTGCAAAGACAATAGATCACTACAAATGAAGGAATATATGACTACCACCCTCACATAAGCGTATGGTTGATATTAGTGACGTCAACTCGGTGAACAATTACTAACACTACACGAAATGCCGGATTTCAAGAGGTATGCAAATGTTATGTAAATGTATTCAGAGACCGACATTTACATATATTTACAAACCACTGCATTCAATTTATCTTGTCTTTACATGTAGTAAATATCAACATTTCTTGTGCTATACTCTCCTATGGGCGGTTATGAGAGACCGCGGTTTATAAAATATATTAACACATAATCAAACCATTTTAAAGTTTAGAATTTGCATATATTTATGACCATCTCAAAACTTTCGCAAACTTATGTATTTGTATACCTCTGCAAATGGAAATCTTTGTCATGTATTTTCTATGATGTAAATGTGTTTCTAATGTCTAGATAGCAAAGCATCATCATGCAAATAATTTTATAGTCTTTATAAAATATAAGGTGCTTCTATTTGCCTGGTATGTAAACCAATTCAAAACGAGAACTTTATAGAGAGGTCTAGCATCATTTCCTTTAATCTGCAGAGACCTGTCAAATGTATTGTAAGGAATATTTTTGTTAGTCTTTATAGTCGGCTGAAATGTATGTCAAATCAGAACATATCAATAGCCTTTGAACATATTCTAAATGTATGGTAAATACATACATTTGCAGACAATATGTTTAATTATGAAATGTTCAATTGATAATATCAATGACATGTCTAAATATATTGGGCATATGTAACTTTGAATACATAAGCAAATAAATGATAAAGAACGATATTTGAAAGGTAGAAAAGCATGTGTAAATATATTGGGCATATATATCTAGGCACATGTATGCAAAGATATTATAAAGACAGATCTTTAAGACATGCAGAAATGTATCGCTTATTTCTTTACTGGTCATGCTACGATATGACAAAGATAACTGCTTTGCAAATATAACAGAAACATTGGTGACAGCATTTATTATACATGTATTCTAATCATTTCGTTTTATAAACCGCGGTCGGGTACAAAATCGGTGCTTGACCTCTAAAACAGTTGATGTACAAATTTAATTTTTTATGCATCAATATCTTCTATCCTCGGAAGTTATGATGGTTCATTCGCATAGCATCTAACGATCCCATCTTTTGAGATATCTTTGAAACTTCTGAGTCATAATTCACTATGGAAATAAAACATAATTATCTTTAAAAGAGACATATACTATATATTATATACTGTCCTATACTATATGTCTCTGTAAAGGTAATATATACAAGCTAAACGATTTAGATTACAGTTTTAGCCAGGTGGTTCCGCATAATAAATATTCCTTCATCAGAAAAGATAGTTACATAGAGAATTTTTTTTTTTGTAAAGAATCGGCATTTACACATATATAAACGCCCAATCTATTGACGAATATTTGTAATATCCGTTTTCCTTATTCGTGTAGTCCAGTCACGAGATGTTGAACTCTCCTTCTCTCTTTCTTGTGTGTGAGAAAGAAAGTTATTACAAGGAACCAGTGAGTCATAGACCACAATTTTAAAGTCAAAAAAATCAAATAGATAATATCATTCCATCGACGAGATGTCGCCCTTCCTCCGATCAAAATTTAAGTGAAAGGTTGTGAAAAGACAATAGATCACTACAAATGACGGAATATTTGACTACCACCCTCAAATGAGCATATAGTTGATATTACAGATGTGAACTCGCTGAACAATTACTAATCGAGTACTCGATGGTTTTATCGAGCGATACTCCACGGCTGTAATTCGGTATATCGAGAAAAATGATCTTGAAAGAATACCTAACGGTGGTCAAGTATTGCGATCAGATCGTGAAAGATCTGGTATCGGATCGTGAATGTAATTAATTGTAATTCTACTTCTAAATCTGTGAAAAATCTGCTGTATTTCCAAAACGCGGAACAAATCCGAAAAAAAAATTATGATTGTCAAAATTATTCAACTTTCTCAATAATACTGTGCAATAAGATAGATCAAATATGCAGTACGCTATGAGAAAACACAAAAAGCGCAACACAAGTCTATGGGATAAGTTAAAAAAAAAAACAACACGTTTTGTACCTATAATGGTCACATAACAATATATACTGATATATTGAAACTGAATCTTTAGTGTGTCAGATAGAACAGTAAAATAAGAAAAAAAATTCTTGAAACTGTTCATTTTGTTTTTGAAAACATTGAATTTTGTGGATTTTTCATTAAAATCGATCGTGAAATATCGGGCAACGCATTATCTTGATCGTGAAAGACAAGGCATGACCAGCGGACGCAAGACGTTTGCGCGTTTTTGCCAGTAACACTAAAGGACATTTGCGCGTTAAACTTTGATACATCTGAACAAAATTGACAAGAGATTTGCGCTTTTTACCTATAATAGTTTACCTGTAATCTTTATAAAACTTACCAAAGACACGGAAAGATGTTCACATATTCTTTGAAAGTTCTTCCCAACAAACGACAAAATCAGAAAAAAAAATTATTCGAGTAAATCAGACATATTATAAAATATATAGCATACGTTTTTTGATAAACGATAGAGAAAACGAAACTTTTATGGATGGAACATTTAAATTTTGACCGAAATTCTTCAATTAACTTTCTAATTATTGGATTTAAAATTTGAAAACTATATTCCTCTTGTGTCCATTCTGTTGCATGAATAGTCCGAGGAACTGTACCATCATAAAATTGAGAATAGAAATGGGAATGTGTCAAAAGACAACAACCCGACCACAGAACAGACAACAACAGAATGTCACCAATAGGTCTTCAATGCAGCGAGAAATTCCGCACCCGAGGCGTCCTTAAGCTGGCCCCTAAACAAATATATATACTAGTTCAGTGATAATGGACGTCATACTAAACTCCAAATTATACACGAGAAACTAAAAGTAAAAAAATACAAGACTAACAAGGCCAGAGGCTCCTGACTTGAGACAGGCGCAAAATGCGGCGGGGTTAAACATGTTTATGAGATCTCAACCTCCCCTATACCTCTAGCCAATGTAGAAAAGTAAACGCATAACAATACGCACATTAAAAGTCAGTTAAAGAGAAGTCCGAGTCCGATGTCAGAAGATGTAACAAAAGAAAATAAACAAAATGACAATAATACATAAATAACAACAGACTACTAGCAGTTAACTGACATGCCAGCTCAGACCTCAATTAAACTGATTGAAAGATTATGTCTTTATCATATGAATATCAGGCACAATCCCTCCCGTTAGGGTTTAGTATCATACTATCATAAAATATATGAGAAGAGCATAACCCGTGTCATGCCAACAACTGGTTTTAAATAAATGTGTTTAGTTCCGATGCAAAGACCCTATAAGTGAATCAATATTAAAGCCAAAATATGCAATCTTTAATGACCTGACAACAGTATCGTAACTATATCCCTTCTTAATAAGTCTATTTAAAGGTTTTGTTAGCTTCTGAGGTGAATACTGACATTTTGTGCTTTATAAAGAATATTACCATAAAAGATTGGATGTGAAATACCTGAACGTATAAGAAGTCTGCATGTTGATTTATATTTACGAATGATGTCCTTGTACCGATGATAAAATTTAGTAAATGTTTTAACTAGTTTGTGATATCGAAAACCCTGGTGTAATAATTTTCAGTAATACATAAAATTCTTTCGTTAAAATCTGAAACGTTGTTACATACACGAGCGAATCGTACAAGTTGAGATATATAAACACCGTAAGATGGTGACAAGGAACGTCATCATCTAAAATGGATAATTAACGATAGGAAATGAAAATCATCTCTTTTATCATAAATTTTTGTATTAAGCTTTCCGTTAATGATATAGATATCAAGATCGAGGAAAGGGCAGTGGTCATTGTTAGTATTAGCTTTATTTAAAGTAAGTTCAACAGGATAAATTTCTTTAGTATACATACTGAAGTCGTCATTATTGAGAGCCAATATATCATCCAAATATCTAAAAGTATTATTAAATTTTGTATCAGATGTTGTTTCGATGGGTCTTTGCTAATTTTAGTCATAGTTAGATCATAGTTTATCTAAGCTGGTTTCAATTTGTGAAGACCGAAATATTTATTTTTAAACCACCTGCTGTACCTGTTGACTTTAAGAAAGAGTCATGGTTGTTATAACATGTATAAGGGATTTATTTCCATCCACCCTCTTCGAGTGTTGTCGTTATCATCTGACATAAGCATGATGGGGAAAGGTTGATGCTTTTAGCTGTATATAAATATATGATTTTTTTTTTTTTTTTTTTTTTTTTTATATTAAATGATGTTTTATGTTATGTTGATAAGCGCAACTGTCCTATTGAAAAAAAGCGCAAATGTCCTTTTTTAAAAAGCGGAAATGTCATAAAAATTAAAGAGCAAATGTCCATTAAAAAGTGCAAATGTCCTATCAAAAAAGCGCAAACGTCCTGCGCCAGACCAGACTTAATAATCAGAAAACAGTATTTTTTACCAATTGATATACTTGCAACTAGTTTAAGCATGTTATTATTTTAATAAGAACACACATTAATGCTTTCATTTTTGTTCACTTTTTTTTTAATTCAACACTTTCCCTTAAAAATTATTAAAATAACTAAAAACTTGTCTAGATAAATAGATTTACAAGATGAAAGTACTATCCGGAGCGTAAATTGTCGAAAAGTAAAAATATTTATGTATCTATAATGCTTAATACACCAGCCCTGGAAATATATGCATGTGTACATATGTGCATGTGTACGCATTTTGGTGTTTTTTGTGTAAGGGTTGTTAATTTCAGTTATTTGGAGTGTCCTTCGTGCGTACATAGTATGACAATATTGGCTAATTTATTGTTTATTTCGTGGCTGCGCTGACATTAACTAAAAACGTACCAAGATCACGTTATGTTTACTATATTGTTTGATCAGCCTGTTCACAATAGTTATACGTAATTGTACCCAACATAGTGGGAAAATTACCAATCAACGTACCTCAATGGTGCATGATGCCGAGCTTGAACTGTAATTTAACCGATTAAGTTCTACTCTCAATCTTAAATTTGTATAAGAAATCAAAACTTATGAAGGACGGACAAATATACTGATATTGATATAAGGCACCTAGTCGCCATGTAGTATTAAAGGATAATCAGACCTAATGGCATTGACGATTATAGCCCTATTTACCAACAAAAGAGAACCGGAATGAGTCATGCAAATTCAGTATTTGCTATACCGATTAAAAATATAAATTATCATATATTAAGTAAATTAAGTTATAAATATTTCATTTTTGGCAAAATTTCTGATTATGCGAACAAAAAAAAAAAAACTTTAAGAACCATTTGAATCATAAAAATGGAATGACATTTTTCAAAGAAAAGTTGTTTAGTCATTCGAATTATGAAAACGATCTTGTTTGTTTACATATTCAATGTTTTTGAAATGTCGAGGAGCAATCTACCTTTTGTAGTTATGTAAAAAGATGTACTTTTAAACCTTGATTTTTTTTCAGATACTGATCATAATGTTAAACCATTTTGACAGACAGTTTTATTTTTCTTTAAATTTGTCCATATAATTCATTAAATTAGATTAGAAATTGACCTTGCATATGTCTTCTAGATAAGATTTCCTTCACGATCCTATATACCAGAGCTTTCACGATCCAACCGCAATACTTGACCACCGTTAGGTATTCTTTCACGATCATTTTTCTAGATATACCGAATGACACCCGTGTACTCGAGACCTCGCTCGGGAATATATCTACAACACGGAAACACAATAAGTACTTTACATTCTATGGTTTGTGGTTTAACTGAAGAAAAAACATGTACATAAATAAGGAATTACACACCATGATTATTAGCTCATTACCTACAAGTACTAATTAAGTAAAAAGAACAATAATCTAATCAATATAATTTAATGAACACGTATTTAAAAAAAAATATAACAAGGAAAACTCATTTCAAACAATAGTATTTTGTAAACGTTAAGGAAACACATCTAATGTTTACAAAGACGTAAGGATTAGATGTTTAACTATTCACTGAAAGTCGCCAGAGGATGCAACGAATTTATTTGATTTGGAAACATTTTCTTGTGAATTATTATTGGGGACAGTGGTTTTTTTTAACTTTGCAACTAACAGTCTTGCAGACGAAAACATTTGATCTGACGGTACCGATGTGACGGAATGACTATGACACAAGCATTCGAAACAAAATGTATTTTATTCACTAATTTGATTAATCAGTGATGCCTCTTTAATTTACCAAAAAGAGGTTCTCAAGATAATCAGTTTCATATAAAGAAGACAGTTACATTTATAAATGGACACCGATTAATCGAGTATCGTTTTGGTATTCGATACTCGGTACTACGGAGCGATAATCGAATAATCGAGTATTCGTTTACATCCCTAGTTGATATACAGGGACGATAATGTTTTCTAACCACCCATGAACCTAGAAAACGCGAAGAGATATTGGCATTCTCTGTTTCACGGGGCATCGTATTTAAGGTCTTCATTCACATGCACATACCCGCGTATTACTACAGCACATTAATAAAGCCCATGTCGTTCAAGCAAAAATGAGCACATGCATACTACCATGTCAAATATCTTAATTTTAACAAAAAAATAGATTTGTTTAACAATTTATTTGAAAAAGAAAGATATTGACTGAAATCATAAGGCATTACTTTCAGTGTAGTTGAGAAACTTTACTCCGGATAAACATGACAAAGCTTTTCAAACATTTGTGTACCTGTTAATATTGTACTTCTATATTTGTTTTGTGGTCATTTCAACTACATTTTATTAACAAGTCAATCTTCGATTCATGACGGATTTGCTCTTTGTGAATTTATAAAATCTAAATGATGTTCTAGCCAATATTTACATATCATATAACTGGCTCTAATGTGTACATTGAATATTATGCATACATGTTGTATCAACTATCAACAATGCTCTTCATAGTACTGTGAATTACGTGTAGACAATTCGAGAACAAATCAGCAATTAATATTTATTAACATTTATAAAATTTCTATACAGTGTCTACACCATATAATAACAGTAACTATTCAGTATATTGTTCAAACAAGAGTGACTCCTGGAATAACGGAATAGAAATTTACAACGGTGAACGTCCGACGGAAGATATATACGTAACTGCTGTCTGCAGATATATCATTTATGTACCACCAATTATGAAAGGAACTTCAGTGGTAGATTTGTGTGAAATAGAAATTGGTGGTAAGTGCACAAATTCATTATTTTATCACAGAAAAGATGTATCGTTTGCTCTACGCTCCAACTGTTTGAAACAAAAGTTGGAAAGTCAGTTTCAAAATATATTAAAGCTATACTATAAAGAAATATATGAAAAGAACAAACAAAATATTTAAGGAAATAGCATAACTTAACTTTTATCAATTTACAAAAACCTATCATCAGTTTGAAGATAGCAAATTTGCTTTTAAGAAGTTACATAACATAAAACTCCAAGGTCTGTTTGAATGGAGGAAGACACAAACAACCATCCACAAACCTATACATTGCAATCAATGGTTGATTAACACGTACCTCGTCAAAAACCGTCGTCATCATTTGCAAAGCCTCTTTTCAGTATGGAGTTTCAACTTAACTATCATTGATGAGTTTATCAATTAATTTGTGTTTATTAAGTTAAATCAGTGTATTTCATTTTTGACGTACGATATTCATTCCTTCTAGCTGCAAGTTGCTCTCAAGTGTAGCTCATACATGAAATCATATTCAAACATTAACATTTGGTTTGGAGATGCAAATCAATAGTACTGGTTTCCTGACTAAAATAGTATTGATTCTTAAAAGTCTGTGGTTTTTTAACTACTTCAATCTTTTAAAAAAATGTTGTTTCTTACTACAGGGTGTCCTGTTGGAAAATACGGAGTAAACTGTAAAATGAACTGTTCAGCAAACTGTATATCAAAATTATGCGATTTGTATAACGGAAACTGTACATATGGATGTACTGATGGTTGGGTCAATGAAAGGTGCAACGAAAGTAAGCTAATGAATAGCGTTTAACAGTTAAAGAATAGAGATAGTTGTGCACTTGTGTTGGTAGCTCTAAAAAAACCATTGTCTGTCTGTCGGTCGGTCGGTCAGGCGGTATGTATGTATGTATGTATGTATGTATGTATGTATGTATGTATGTATGTATGATAAAACATCAATGGAAGGCTTAACTCAATCAAAACGTAATTTAACACACTATGAACGAATAAATTCGATCTGTATGTATATATGTATGGATGTATGGATGGATGGATGGATGGATGGATGGATTGATGGATGGATTGATGGACGGACGGACGGATGGATGGATAGATGGATGGATGTAATGTATGTATGGATGGATGGATGGATGGATGGATGGATGGGTGGATGGATGGATGAATGTATGAATGGATGGATGGATGGAAGGATGTAATGTATGTATGTATGTATGTATGTATGTATGTATGAGCGAAAAACTGTTTGCTTAATAAAAACGCCTATTTTGAGCTACATTTTACGGAATTTTGTAGTTCGTAAAATGGTAATCATTCCTGAATTTTGTTTTAGCCTGTAGTGAAGGTTGGTTCGGAAAACAATGTTTGCACAAATGTTCACCTAATTGTTATTTGAAATTTTGTGATCATGTGACAGGAAAATGCAATGGAGGATGTAACAATGGATGGACTGATTATAACTGCTCAGAAGGTAAAAATATATATTTGTCTAGTTTATAATAATATTATATTGATCATGTTGATGACAATTACAAAGAAAACACTTATACATGTTATATGAGCCTGCAGAATATTTTCCCTACTTGTATCTCAGAAAATTGACGATATTTATAGAAGGTATAGGGGAGGGTTGAGATCGCACAAAACATGTTTAACATCGCTGCATTTTGCGCCTGTTTCAAGTCAGGAGCTTCTGGCCTTTGTTAGTCTTGTATGTTTTTTTTTTTATTTTTATTTCATTTATGTTTCGGAGTTTAGTGTGACGTCCATTTTCACTGAACTAGTACAATTTGTGTTTAAGGGCCAGCTGAAGCCCGCCTCCGGGTGCGAGATTTTCTCGTTGTGTTGAACACCCATTGGTGGCCTTCGGTTGTTTTATGTTCTTTGGTCGGGTTGTTATCTCTTTGACACATTCTTCATTTCCATTCTCAATTTTATCTTATTTAGCTTTACAGTTTTGCATATTGATGTAGTGTTCGATATATGAATTATTCAATGATGAAAATTTTCGTTTTGACCAAAGACAGAATTTGGACCCAAAATTTTATGGCGAGTCATATATGTACATATTGTGCTCAGCGCACTCGTGATGAAAGATACATATCACATATTTTGAGTATAAATAAACCTTGTCTTATATGTGATATCTATTAATATCAATTATATCGATATTTATATGTGAATAAATCAATGAACTGATGTCTAAATATGTTTTTTTAAATTCAAATTCAATTTGATAAATATACAATACAAAACCCACATTTGCAATGTAAATTATGACCATAACGGATTGTTTGGGATAAAAAAAAAAAAAAACGTGGGCACTTGCTCTTCTTGCCACTTGAATCAATATTCAAAGGTAACTTCCTTTTCCTGTATTGGACAAATACGCAGCCACGTCCAATCAGAATGAGGACGTTCACTCCGCTGTCTCACGTATAAGTACGAATACTGCCACAGTATCTGCGAAATAATGGAATTTAGCAAAATTTTAACGGATATTTTGAATGTTGCAGAGCTTAGTTTGTTTCCACATCTAACATGTCTAAGGATCACCCTTTATAATCAAGAGTCTACATAACTTTGAAATGTTCAAACAAAAAAAGATTTTCTTCCCTAGGAATAGATCACTAAGCTGTTTTTGGAAAATCTTTCGAATTTGTAGGTCCTAAATCATCTTCAACTCCGTACTTAAATTATTTACGTTTTTGATTCGAGCGTCGTTGATGAATCTTTTCCAGACAAAAGGCTGGTCTGGCATACCAAAATTTACAATATAATCAATCTATTTTTGTTATGAACATAGATTCATATCATGTTAGTGCTCCTCCTCCTCCTCATATAGTTTCTAATTTCTTGTTCAAATATTCATTAAAATTTTAGAATGCAATCCTGGATATTTTGGAAGAAATTGTATCCAGACTTGTGAAGGGTGCATATCTGAGCTATGTGACCGTTTTTATGGCACCTGTAATGTAACAGACAAATGTAAACCAGGTTATAAACACGATCCAAACTGTAGCCAGTGTATGTATTTGAAATAACGAATTTTGTGTTGAGACTTGATCAAGAACATGTCTGTGAAGCTTTATATCAATATTTTTAAAAAAAATTTATATGTATCAATATCAAATAATTTATCGTCGACGAAATAATCGCACGCTGATTTGAAAGATGCAGTTTGATACATAATTCAAAAGCTCTTGAATTCAGTTACCTTTTGTAAAATTAAAATCTGCCGATGTCTGGTTTTTGTCTAGAAGTAATAATAATAATAACATTTTTCAAACTTTCTATTTACATGTTAATATGAATGCGGTTTGTTTACTCGGAATTGAAGAATTGACCAATTTTACATCATAACTTTTCTGTCAATACAACACAATACGTTTAAGAATATAATTGTGTTTTTTTTTCGTTGCCAAAAGTTCAATATATTTTTAGCATGTGATAACAGTTACTATGGTGATAACTGTACAGAAAAATGTAATTGTCTTTCTGAATCTGAACCTTGTGACAAATCTACTGGAATGTGTCCAGACGGGAAATGTAACAAAGGATGGTCGGGAAATTCTTGTAATGAAGGTTTGTAAAGAAAAATAGAAAGCAAGTTAAACATTGTCAATTGTCTACCGGCTTTCATCCATCTGAAGGGACTTTTCAAGACTAAAACGTTGTTGTTGGTAACGTTGGTCGTTAACGTTGTTGAGGTGGTTTTATGACGTTATGTAATTGTCGACGTTTTGCTTTTTGTAACGTCGGCCTAAATATATTTATAAAATATTCTTCCATCTCTTTCCGGAATGCATCACCTGTTCTATTGCATTTATAGACAGGTAACATTTTAAATTTTCCTTCTCCACATCGATCTAAGTATTCACTTAATGGAATGTTCCGATATTGTGGATGTTTCATTTGTTCTTTGTATATACGTACCCGTTCGCAAAGAGTGTTTCCGATATGCCCTATATATATTGTTTGGCAATTTACACAATAAATCAAATAATAATAAGTTATGCAATAAATCACATTGGATAACTTGCAAATCATATTTGAAACCATATAGAAGGTATTTTTTTCCATTTAAGAAACATTTCAAATTGCCGGTTTCTAAATAATTGTATCATTTTGAGCAGATACCACATCTAGTACCCCAACACTATTTTACTGAATATTTATCCTGAATTCAGTCGAATGTGGTTCGTGTCAAGGGTTTTTTTTTCATGTTGCCGACGATTGCATATTTAGTTTTCCTTTTGAGCTAGTTGTTTTATTATCTCGCTTTAGTGTAGTAACGGGATATTTGATCACATAAAACTAAATACGTTCGGTAATTTAAGGTCGTTTGTGCATACAAATGGAATCATTTTATTTTCCGTTTGTTTTTCCATCGGGGTTCTAAGCTCTGTACGGACACAGGTTTTGCCTTTTTTATGCCATCATCAATTCGTTGTGTTGGGTAACACTGTTGAGTCAAGTATATTTGATATATAAGCTTTCATCTATTACTTCGAATTCTCGATCATAAATTTAAGCATTTATATTTGAATTTTATGCTAAAGCTAATAGATGCTTATTTTGCCAAACATCATTTGCGTAGACATAATGTTTAGTGAATAGACATTGAGCATTTTAGACAATACTTATTCATCATAAATATATCATAAATATATTAAAGGAAAGAAGCTTTAATTGCAACGTATCATCTTCGTTTCTTTAAAAGGTTTTCAATTATGAAACAAACAGCACGATAAGTCCGGGAAGCATAATGACGAGGTCCATAACTTTATATTTGAAATTTGTATCAGTGAACATTTAACCACATAAACAGTAATGGTAGAAAATGAAATGACAAAACTTACTAATAAATATGCGGGGAATTCGGACAGATGTTTGTGTTTAGTTTTCAATACTTTTGTATTTCAGAACGACTTTTTTTAATACTTGAGATTATATGTATTGTTCACTTTTAAGTTAAATTAAAGCCATATACCGTTTTTCTTTCTATTGTAGAATGTAGCGAAGGATATTATGGGGTTAATTGTTTTGGTTATTGTAACAACTGCTTAAACACGTCCTGTGAAATATATGAGGGAATTGTACTTATGGTTGTAATTTTGAATTTAGTGGTCCTCAGTGCAAGAAAGCAGGTAATTTTAGGAGTTTTGTTTTTAAAAATGATAAAACATAGATGGTAGAAAAAAGAAAGATTTATAAACAGCAAATTTGTAAACAGCATTGTAAAAAACTATAAAAAACTTAATAATATACATGTATTGCTGTACCAGTTTCAGAAAAAATGAATACCTTGAATCAGTATCATTTTATATATTCGAGTTTGATATAGATGATGGATGCATTATAATCAATAATATATATTCCATTTTAGACTTTCAGTCTTTAGAAGCACGAGGATTTGTTACAGCCATCATAGGAGGCGTTTGTGCTGCAGTATTTGTCGTAATTCTTGCAATTATTCTGTGTATCATTTACAGGTACTCAATTGTTTCTGTTTTTCAACAGAGAATTATCATTCTTTTGATTTAAAGGGCTTATATAACTTAATATTCAATTAGAATTTACAGCAATATTGGAGTATAGAATTATTCCTTTCGGTGTAACCCAAAACTCATATTTGTTGTGTTATCTGGACCTTTTTCCAATTCCCATCTCTTGTTTCTTACATAGAAATATTGGAAAACGGTCTATCCAGATTAAAAAAAATATCAAACGTGTTTTATAAAACAAAATAACAGACATATAGTTTAGTACGCCAATGTGCGTTTTGTATATATAAGACTCATCCGTTGCGATTACATCAATGTACATTTAAGGCGCACTGAAATTTCACATTACAAATAATAAAAAAATGGCTAGCAGGAACTCTTAATGTTTCAAATGATTTTAACATTTTATAAACATATTATTTATACAAAAATACTACATCATTGATATTTCATGTCAATACAAGAGTATATATGTAAGACTTTAAAATGCGATGGTACTCTAACGTGCAACGGTCACGCTAAAATGCGATGGTCTACGCTAAAGTTCGATGGTGTCAAACGCTTAAGTGCAATAGTTGTTTTTTACGTGCACTTATATGACACGCTAAAGTGCAATGGTATAACACGCTCAACTCCGATGGCGTAACGGAAATGGGGGTTAGGCAATGGTTTATTGTTTTTTAGCTGAGTTCCTATTACTAGTAGTTTTTGGTTTATTTTTTTGTTAATAAATCATGTCGTTGTCTTTCTCTTTTGAAATGCTTTACACAGGACATTGGGTTGCCCTAAAAAACTTGCTATGCGGCGTGGGCCAAGAATCCACTTTGTATGCCGTACGGTTATTAACGGCAAACACCAACGACATTTGGTGTTGTGTGGATAGTTGTCTCATTGACAATTATAACACATCTATTTCAAGTCAAGAACCTGTAATTTAGTGGTAGTTGCTTGTTGCTGTGTTTGTTTTTCGTTTATTGTTTTGTATATAAATCGGGCCGTTATTTTTCTCGTTTGAATTGTATTACACTGGTCGCTATAAGGCGCCTTTGTAAACACAAATTAGTCAAATCGAGTTAACCTCTTCCAGCACCGACCAAAAATGTTCCGAATTGAGATTGTCCAATAAAAACCCTGGACAAACATTCTGGTTTTCCGGCATGTCCATTTTTCGTTTGTACAAACGGCTTGTAATGTCACAATGCTGTTAAACGTTTCCAACTTCCTTACTTTCGCGGAAAAACGCACTTTAGCGTATTGGTGCATCGGACTTAAGCCTGTTCCATTGAATAGCACAGACCAACGCACTTTAGCGTACAATATCATCGTACTTAAGCGTAGACCATCGCAATTTAGCGTGACCATCGCATTTTAGCGTCCCCATCGTCCTACATATATTCAACATGTTCAATGCAATTACACTTTCTTTCGTGTATTTCAGAAGGTTCTGCAGATCACAAAAGCAAAGAAATCATTCATACATTGATGAAAGTAAGTATGTGATCAAATATTGTTTACATAAAGTTTATACTTTATGTGTATATTTACGGGTTGGTTTACAATAATTTGTTTTTAAATGTTTTTTCTTAAGGATGCAAAAAAAAAAAACCCAAATAAATGCCTTGACGCTTGTAGTAATCTTTCAAATGAATAAAAACTGGTCAATAAAATAAACGGTACAAATTTTACTGAACCAGATGCGCATTCTGAAAAAAAAGTCAATTCGGTGATACTGGAGGGCGAATTATTGGAAAACCCAAATTTATTCTCCAGAATTGAAGGGCTAAAAAAACAAAAGATCAAAAGTATAGCCATAGCCGGTCAATAAATAAGAGCTACTGGACAAAATATTCATGCATAAGGTAAGCTTTTTCATAGATATAATAAAAGGACGACTCCTAAAACAAGACAAAGACGCTAGCAGAATAACAGTACAATGCCAAAAATATTAACTAACAAAATAGTGTTTAAAAGGTAATTATAATAAAACGTTTTTAAACATGTATTGATGAAGTTTTTGTTTCAAACTGTCTCTAATATTGCCCTTAGTTATAGATATAATTAATTCTCGATTTTAGATAACAAGATTGGTTCATCTTTAACTAATCAATGTGTAATGTATGAAAATGTGAAAGGCAACTTTACAAGTTCAGAAAATATACGACTATCGTTTACAGAAAAGCACGATAGAAAAATCAATATATGTGAAATAAGTTCCTATGATTTACCAGATACAGAGGAAGAGGAAGAAGAGAACGTGAATGTATACGGTAATGTGATATCGGATGATGATATATGTCAGTACAAAATTCGAATTGAGGACCTGGTGAATGTGATAATTGAAAAACGTCACAACAAAGGATTTGAAAAGGAATATATGGTTTGTAAAACACATACCACTATTTGAATTTATTCACGACTATGCATTGCGAAGTATGTAAATAATCAATTTGTCAAAATGGTGTTTATCTTCCAAATATATATATTCTGTTTAAAAAATGCTTCATATGTTAAGAGAAACAAACTATTTATTTTAAGTAATTTTTCTAGTGTAAATATTTGGCTCAAATTTTCCAAACATTTGGTTTTTAATGCCCTTTAACTTCGTATTTGATTTGGCTGTCCCGCCGTTTTGGATTCTAGTGTCATTTAGTAGTCTTATATAGACACGCGCGTCCAACATACCTATAATTAAAGCCTGTTATCTTCCTGAAATCATTAGTCCTTAAAACGGTTTATCCTACGGAATAACTGTTACATTTATTACATATACAAAAGGAGATGTTTCT
Organism: Mytilus coruscus; assembly: GCA_017311375.1. Taxonomy (NCBI): domain Eukaryota; kingdom Metazoa; phylum Mollusca; class Bivalvia; order Mytilida; family Mytilidae; genus Mytilus; species Mytilus coruscus. The sequence goes on along the minus strand of CM029595.1, from coordinate 71,237,822 downwards.
TTATTATCAATGAGACAAGTATCTGCAAGATATCAAAAGAATTTTAATATAATTTTAAAGAAAAAAAAATATGTTTCAGGTAGTTGACTGGTTACATGAAGTATAGCTATATCGTCTGCCTGACAGACACCGGATCTTCAAGACATGTGACTGTCATGTGATTTTTGGTCATTTTATTACAAACCAGCGAGTTAAAATTATCATGGTTCTTATATAAAATGGTTGTTCAAAGTCCATTTATTCAATATTCTATTGACAATTCTTTTATACATCCTTGATACATAAAGATGAAAACAGTCTTAACTTTTACATTTAATCCCAAATTTTGAAAACTGCATTTTATTTTCAAAAAATAATGTCCTTTATAGAAATCCAGTGCCAATCTGAAATAAATCACAATGTTACAATTTCAGCACATGAAACACCAACCTAAAACTATTTACTAGTTATTTTTAGTACTGAAAAGTATTCAATAACTTTTTTTATGATTCAAGCGATCATCAGAACCACGACTTTAGAAAATACTCATTTCCGGATTTTATAGTCATTTCCTGTCCGTGTACTGATCCAATTTTTAATTCGTACGAAAACATTAATATTTATTATAGCAGTAAAGCATGCTTAACTAACAATCAAAACAAGCGATATTGTACAAAACAGAAAACTAAAAACTAGCAACACGAATTCTTTTCAATGAGGACATCGGATTTTCACACCTGCACAGAACTCCCGTTTTCATAAGTGATGTAACTGAAGTCGAAGGTTGTCCAGGTAGTCATACTTTTAAACCAACTTTGTCTTTCTTGTCGATTGTTCTATGAAAGTCATGTTAAGTAGAATGTAGCTTTAGAATATGATGATATTGTGATATTGCATAAGAAAAGCGTTTAGGATAAAGATCTATGTCTATTTGATACGTCAAACAATGAATTAAATGTTTTACAGATGTTCCCGAAAGGTCTTAATCATGCTCATATTGAAGGATCAAAAGAAGAGAATAAGACTAAAAACAGATTTCTGACTACATGGCCATGTAAGAGATAAAAATACTTCGATGTATATATATCTAGAGTAAGAAGTAAAATAACAAAAATACCGAACTCCAAGGAAAATTCAAAACGGAAATTCCCTTATCAAATTTATTCCTTATTCCTGACTTGGTACAGGCATTTCCTCATGCTGAAAATGTGGATTGAACCTGGTTTTATAGCTAGCTAAACCTCTCACTTGTATGACAGTCGCATAAAATTCCATTATATTAACAACAATATGTGAGGTGCATGCTCCTATTAACAGTAATCTAAACTTTGTGCACGCAGAAATTATAACAAACGTTAGTGATATCAGTTGTGATACTTTGGAAAAATGAAGATATACTGAGAAAGTTTAAACATTGAACACACCAATTCAATGAATCTCATGGACTAATTTCAGGACTTTGTTGATGAATTATTTTGTTACCGTGAAAGACAGTTAAAACAAGACAAGCAACAGATAAAACATGTAATTATACTACAAAATAAATGAGTATCAAAACCACAGAAACCCATATTTCCTTTACAGATGATCACTCCAGAGTGGTGTTGAAAGGAGACACACAATATGATTACATAAATGCAAATTACATCGATGTAAGTTCTTATTGTTATTTGAGTGCATTTGTTTTATCTATAAACACAATAATTTTTTTTTAAAACGCAGAATTTTACAAGTTATGGAATGTAGAAAAGGAAATTATATATATATGTATATAACCAGCTCCTAAAATTTGTAATCAGTTATGACATCTATACAGTCATTAAACCCTTGTGTTAACCATTATTTATAGCTTGGATGAACTATATTAGAGACAGCAGATCGTAAATGCTGAAATTACTTAATTATCAACGATATATGAGGATCATATATATTTTGTCTTTCAATATACACTTGTACATTTCGATGCTGATAATTTACTTCGATATGTATACCCCTATTAATTAGTTTTGAAAGGATGTATAGTCTGCTATTGTATAACATCACTAAATGTATTTAATATTATTTCATTACAGAGCTATCATAAAGAAAAAGCATACATAGCTACACAAGGTTTGTTTATACCATCAGAGAATATCCAAACTGTTGTCGTATTTTGGTTTAAAACTAATTATTCATGATCGTTCAGCTTTATACAAATGGATTATTAGTACGTATGGGTTTTATTTGACAACATCGTTTTATATGGTTGCGGAGTTAAAACAACAAGTTTTGGCAATTTCATTGGTTAATATAAAGCAAAAAGTCTCCACAAAAAAGTCTTGCGTCAACTGTATCATCTTCATAAAAATACCCTGAAAGAGACATCTAAGTTGAAAATAATCTGATTATCAAGATATTTTCGCGCGCGTTATTGCTGTTTTGAAATCACGCTCTTTTGTTATAAGGTATGATCGAGTGAATACATTTGAAAAGAAAGCAATGAATTGCATGCAATGTCGTGCAACGTAAACTGCCATTAGTAAACATTGAGAGACACTTTCCCATATTATGTTTTGTCGACTTCAGGTCCAAAGAGAAGAACTGTGAGAGATTTCTGGCATATGGTTTGGCAAGAGAACGTCTTCAAAATAGTGATGGTAACTCAACTGGAGGAAGATAGAAAAGTATTTGATATTATTCAAATAATGTTAAATATTGAAGAAAAAACGAATATTCAACAGGACTAAAAACGACTTTTTGCTGTATTGTTTGTTTAAAATCAGTTCTTTTATACTGTACGACGGATAAAACATATTTGAAAAAAAAACATTATTATCAATGCGATATAGTATTGTGTAAGCATTTTTTATAAGATACAATGTAAGTTGCCCTTCCAGAATCAAACTGCATGTGTAAGCATTGCAAACCGTTCGATATGCCGATTGCAATTACCATTGTTACAAACAGCGTCAACATTTTTAAAAGCAATCAAAGCAAGTGTTATGATTCGTAAATGAGTTGTGTAATAGTTCCACCATACGTTTGAATTTTTGTTTTTGTTTTGGTATCGGCTGTTTATAAAAATTAAAACGATGTCCAGAGTTTTACGACTAGGACATCCATATCAACCTTTATGTTTTGCATTTAACACATTTTGTAATAGTTTAGTTACATAACTATTAGATACCAAAACAAAACTTTTTAATGACTTGTTAAACAGCAAGGTCAATTTAATTACGTTAAACATAATAATGTTAAACATGCTGTACAGTTTTGAAGACACTCGTCTTTGTCGTTAGCCCAAAACATGAAATTAATTTCTTGATATATATGGTTTTAGTTTTTTAGGGTAGCGGCTGTCTAACCAAAGTTTATATATCTTTTTTTGTTTGAGTTATTTGTTTAATCTATATCTAAAACAAATGAAATAATTATTCAATAATATATAACTGTACCGTTGTAGAAAAAATGTGACCAGTATTGGCCACAGACAACTAACAAACCGTTAATAGTAGACTGCTATACCTTGACCATGCAAGTAGAAAAAGAACACTCCGAATATGTGTACAGGCTGATTAAAGTTGGACACAAAACGGTAATTAGCATCTTAATGTTGATTAGTTTCCTTAAAACAATGTCACTTTAAATTGATGACAACACTTATGATACAAACAACGTTACTTATACAGACAGTTATTGTCTAAAATTATCTTTGTCTAAAATAATAATCTTCAACACACTAAACGTAAGTTTAACGCTGGTATGTATACAACGAAATCAAATTACGGTATAAATGAATCCACAGTAAGGAATATATAATAGAGGAACTGAGAATCAGTATTTCAACAAAAATATACGAAGTTTATAAACAACTGTTTTAATGACCAAGTTTGCTTATGAACCCCAACAGTTTGGCTAACAACAGGACATCAATCAGCGCTCTCCTCATGTTTAAGTAAAATCTATAAAGGTCTACAGAGTTCATTGTCGCTCGAAATTCAATGAGAATATTTTTAAACGACGTCTTGTTTTGAAAAAAAAACCAACAAATATTTCTATTCAATTATTTTATGTTATTTAGTTTTTTTTTTGAAAATCATAGTATTGATTTTTTGTAGGCAAAGGAACAACGAAAGGTCCACCATTATCATTTTACTCAATGGCCTGATCACGGTGTTCCAGACAGTACAAAGCTGGTGAATTTCTATAGGGCAGTCAAAAATAATAACCGTGATCAGCATGGACCACTTTTGGTACATTGCAGGTATATTTGATTCGTCAAGAACTACTGTATACAACTCCAATACAAGTGTGAGGTTAAGCCAGCTATTAAAATAAAACCAGGTTTAAACCACCATTTTCTTCGGAAAATGCCTGTACCAAGTCATGTATATGACGGTTGTTTTCCATTCGATACATTGATTGATATAGTCTTTTTTGTCAGGTTTAATGGACTTCCGCATTTTTTTAAATTTAACTTGGAGTTCGGTATTTTTTTATTAAATCGATTTTTATAACAGTATGGAAATTGGCCATGCATAACATTTGAAAATCCTATTTTCAATACATAAAGACGTCATTAATCGTACACCATATTTTGAAGGCAAATGCATATGTATGATAAATGTATCAAAATTAAAAATTATAGAACTGACAGAAAAAAAATGATAAGAATTCCTGACAATCGTTAATAGTATAGTTTTGTTAGACAATAACATGTCAATAAAATGTACATGAAAAATTAAAAGGTTTGGGCCTTTTATAGCCGACTATACGGTATGGGTTTTTCTCAATGTTGAAGGCCGTACGGTTGCCTGTAATTGCTTACATCAGCATCATTTGAATTTTGGTGAATAGTTGTCTCATTGGCAATCATACCACATCTCCTTATTTTTATATAGATGCCAAAGGATCATTCTAAAAAAGTTCTAAAATGCGTCAAACAACCTTAAAGAATATGTGATTGTAATTGTATAACGATACTACTAGGAGACGCTCTCTTGGTATTTTCATTAAATCATGGCTGACATGTGATTTTTGAAAGACCGTCTTCTATTCTACACCACTTTAGCAGTTAACACGGGCTTTTGTAGAAGAGCATTATATTTATCTTCAAATGAAAACCAAAGTCAGCCATGAGGTAGGTCAATATTTCATACTCTGAGTCGATCTCACTTTTTAGCGACAGTCTTTATTTATTGAATCAACAATATCAATAGTTTTTAACATTTTTTTATTTAAGTGCTGGCATCGGCAGAACGGGAACATTTATTGCTATTGATTCTTTATACGAGCATGGAAAATCAGTTGGTTATGTCAATATCGTTGAATATGTGAAGATTATGCGGAAGGACAGACTGAATATGATTCAAACAGTTGTAAGTATAAGATACCATATAAGTTAACAATCAAAATGCAGCTCCCTTTCTCGTATTTGTTTTTGCTATTGTGTAGTTGTTTATTAGTTAATTACTGTTGAAAAACTTCTACAAAGCAATAATGATCTTATCTGTCTCTTTTATAAATTGCAATCATGAAATCAGTTATGGTATTTGTGTTCGCAGTACTTTTGTGGGTGTCTTTGAAAAAGAGTGGTGCTTGAAAAACTCCGAGAACAAGTGATCAATGGTCGAGATTCTAAACAATACATTCAAATAAAGAACAAAATACGTTTTTGAATCCTTTTGAAATAAAAATAAAATCATTCAAAGAAATAACATTTTGGAAAGGATACATTTTGTTATTTACGTGTACAACAGCTCAGTTAACTACCCACCTGCAACCCCCTTTCTTTCCAACACGTTATCCAACGTTCATAGTTTTGGACAACGATAAATTGCTGTTATATATCATTTGCTAAATTTTTAAAGGTAAAAAGGTATCTACTTTACATAGAAAAATTCATGCAACGGTTATCCTTGTCCAGAGGTCTCAATAGCATCTATTCAATATTACCATTACAGTAAGCACAATAGGAAAATTTCAAAATTATGATGACAACCTCGACCTGCATTAAATGTTTTCATAATTGATGAATAATACACGTTATTTGACCATGTTGACCTTCTAGTTTTTTATAATCGTAATATTTTCCAGAACTTAGCATTGTCCAAATCACAAGGAAAATAAATCCGAAATGCAACAAGAGAATATATGAATACAAATTTATATCTTTATATTATCCAAATTTGTCAAAATCGTTTGTATGCCCCACCTACGGTAGTAGTAGGAGCATTATGTTTTCTGGTTTGTGCGTCCATTCGTTCGTCCGTCCGTCCTTTCGTCTGTCCTGCTTCATGTTAAAAGTTTTTGGTCAAGGTAGTTTTGATGAAGTTGAAGCTTGACTTAACTTGAAACTTAGTACACATGATCCCTATGGTATGATCTTTCTAATTTTAATGCCAAATTTGAGTTTTGACGCCAATTTCACGGTCCACTAAACATAGAAAATGATAGTGCGAGTGGGGCATCCGTGTACTATGGACACATTATTGTTATTCAATAGATTTCGTCATCGACGTATGAACGGTTTTTATTTTTTTGTATTGATGTGCACTAATTTTAAAGAACTATTTGTTATATAATCTATTTCGTGTATCTTTCTTTTATGGATTAAGGTCGGAAGTAATTGTAAATTAAATTATCGATTTGTCCGATGTAAATATCTGACAACATCCAATTTAAAATGTTAGTTTTGCATGCACAATTTAAATTGAACTTTACTTCATTGAAAATATTTGTTAATCACTACATGAAGTTTTAAATATTTTTATCAAATATAATGCATAATACTTATAGTTCAGTACTTGTAGGAACAATATGAGGCTGTGTTTGAAGCATTGCAAGAATTGTTCACCGTGCCAGACACATCTATTCCCGTGAAAGATTTCTGTAGATATGTTGACGAACAGGACAATAAGACAATTCCACAAAACCAAAAGGTGTACAGATTAGATTTTCAGGTACTGAACATATTCTCATGCAGTCAATCACCCACAAATATTAGTCACCGATCATAAAGAAGAGCATTTGGAGTTTCGTCAGTAAATTCAGTGTTTCATTTTATAATAGTGTTCGTTATTTTGGTTGTAATAACAAATATTTGTTTGTTTCCGTTAAATTATTCAGAACTTTCATTAACGATTTAGAGATTGACATATTGCAAATACATCTGTCTAGTGTTGAAGACTGTATACTGCTCTCTTTGTGTCTTTTGGTTAGTTTAGTCGCTTGGTTGCTGTTGAATTGACGTTAACTTCCATTTTCTTTTTATGAAAAAAAAAAACATAAACACAGAGGCAACAGTAAAAGTCCCAAAATTAACAAAAACATTATTTACAGCATTTTTCATCACCCTATACTACATTTTGAAGAACCGAGTGTGTACAGTTTTTGTATGTAATATACAATAAAGCATACTTTTATAAAATTATATTTGAGTTGACAGTTAAAGTTTATACGTTATACTTTTTTGTTTTTGATTCAGTTTTTTGGGGTTGTGGCTTTTTGTTATTAATAAGTCAAATATTTGCCAACAGGTCAAATAAAGTAGAAACAAAACATTAGATCATCTAATACATTTTCATCTTCACAATAGGGGATGCAATGTGATACGTAAGACGATGAAAACATAGTCTACAAGTGAACATAAATTTCTACGTACAAAACATCGATATATGTTTTTGTTTTTTTTTTCATGTTTGGGAAAGTACCAACCAAACAATAAGCATTGTTATGAAAAGGGAAATAATTGATTGAAATAAATTTTAAAGGCGATGCGGAGTATACAACTTCCGTAACAATAATAAAACATCAATATATTTAGTTAATTACAGTTACTAATGGTTTGTGACTTGTGGCGGGATTTAACAAGTATATGAGAAAAAGAAACAAATTTAAAAATTCACACATTTTACTCATGTTAAACAAATTAACTCAATATTCGAAAATTTTATGATCATTTTCAATCTAACGCCCAATAAGGTTTAGCTTTCACTAATACAGAAATGAACAGAAAACTAAATATTGAAAACCCTTTTTTTATACTAAATTCCATGTGTTTTCCTTACCATTCAACTTGAATTCAATCTTTATTAAGTCTATATTGTCCTTTTAAAAACCATAAAATCATTTGGTCACAAGTTACATAAAACAAATTGATTGAAAAAAAAAACAAATCGGGCACAGTGGTCTCATGGAGAGGACCAGTCAGGACTCATGATTGAAGTAGGAGTTTCATATACAGATAGCTAGAGCCTACAATTATATTTTTGAACAAATTAAAGTCTTTATATGTTCCTCTCTGAAACATTAGAAACTTCAATACAAATTCATTGGTACAAATTATGGTATTTTATAAAAAATATTTTCTGAAAGTTTCATTGAAAATAATTGATTTAAGATAACGTTACATTAAAAACAAAATGCTTACGAAACGTACAGAAGAACTAAACAAGGAACGAAAAATTATAAAAATACCAAACTCCAAGGAAATCGAAAAGGGGGAAGACCGTAAAAGGTGACAAATAAACCCGAATTATCTATACAATCCTCTTAATCAAACGAGGGAATATAAAGGTTAAAACAAGACAACAATAGAAATAAAGGTGAATTGTCCCCATTTTCAACGAAGGTTTGTAAAATATAGTGATGTGTATGGTAAGTAGTCGTGATAATGTCTTGCAAAATCTTAATTTTTAGTAAGTGATTATAACGATTAAGATGCCTTACAACACAAGCAAGCTGTCAGATACTCTTAACAAATCATTAGGTTGAAATATATAGTTATAGCAGCTAACTGATAGTCTGTTACATATGCATATTTAACATGTTTAAGCTTAAGAACTATTTTGTGTGCATATTTATGTTTCGCATGTGATATCTGTTTATATTAAAACATGTACATGATGCAGCATACTAATTCTTTGTTAATAGAGGTTGCAAAGTCTTCGTCTGTCACACTCTGTTGACAAATATACATCTGCAAGATTAAAGGAGAACATTTCGAAGAATGTAGTAAAAGATATCTTACCAAGTGAGTGAATGGTATATTCATTATTTCATTTTGTATAATTAATACGTGTATATTTGCATGTTTCTTACGTAAAAAGAAACAACAACTATTCAGTCAAGTGAGATGCAGTTGAGTTTTAAAAAGATAAATATGCAATTTGCACAGGTAGCACAAAAGAACTCGACACGAAAGCTAGGACATTATTACGCATTTAAATTTTAAAGTAAGTTAATAAAACATCAATACACATATTTTACTAGCTTGACGCTACGTTGTTGGTAAACGAAATCACATGTTATACTTGTTAATCTATAAGTCCAAGAGTTATAACAACAAAGTGTATTGGTGGTACGAGTAATTCACAATAAAACGTTGCGATTGCAGTACTTGTTACGATTAATTTACTTTAACTGCTGGTATTATAACTTTTGACAAACGAAGGAAAACATAAAAGTCGCGACCAGAATTTGATTGGCCGACTTTACCAATGCCTTTTAAATTTGGTACCGTTGATGTTGTTTTACATTTACGACTAGCAGTAATACATTGAAAAACATTTACCATTCCATCCCTGTTTAAAAACTTGATTTTTTAAGTTGGTCCACCTCAGGAATTGAATGACATTAGATCGCTAGATCGCAAGGAACGAGCTGTTAACCAATCTATTAGTCAAGAACATGATTATTTCTTAAGATATATAGCGTCATTTGGTCTCTGGTAGATAGTTGTCTATTTTGGCAATCATACCGCATCTCCTTATTTTATATCCTTTTTAGAATAGAGAAATGTGTTACACAGTAGCGTAAAATTCTAAAATAAACCAAACTAGAAATTTGTGTACTTGACAATTAAAAAAAAGACTGAAACAAAAGCGTTTTCAATTTGGTTATCTTTATATTTTGTTTTATCTAGAAAGGTCACTGACAATTTTATATAATGTTAAATGAATTAATTCTTATTCACATTAAAAATTTTGCCCTGACAGTTTCCTTCTATCAACTTTAATCAGTTAGTTTTTCGGAAAAGAGAGGTTATCGAATTAAGTTTTAAAAGATTACAACGTTTGGACATTATCAAGCATGTTAAATTTACGTTTCGGTGAAGGGTCGGAAGTTGGTTTTTTTTGTTTTTTTATTCTTGTTACCACGGCTTCCTCCACCAACAAAACAGAACACCACGATTAAATTGAGATATTGTTGAAAGTAGCGTTAAACTTTCACATGGAGAAGTTAATGTTAGTATCTTTGGGTCAGGAGCACGCTAGGGGGTCTCTTCCTATATGAAGGTATATACATATGTGCCGCTGGAATGGGTCCCTTTTTTGATACGTTATATGTATCAATGGGGTGCAAGTTTACCGAGGAAATATATAAAATAGGTAGTAATTGACCAATTGTGAAATATTGTATATGCATATAGGTACTATTTGAGCTGATAAATATATGAATGGGTTATGATTTCGCTGTGAAATATATGTATAGGTAGGGATTTCACCATTATTCAATATATGAATGGGGGTGATTTTTAAATCCCAGCTGCACAACTGTACCCAAAATCCCATGTTGAGACCCCCCCCTCTCCCCGTGGTCAGGAGGTTATTTTGAAAATGGGAATATTCATTTTCACCTCTTTCAAAACAAAGTCTGCTAAATTATATGTCGGGCATTTTTTTTTTTTTTCGATTTGCTTCATTTTGTTTTGCCTTAGATTCGTTATTTAACTATTAAACATATTCTAATCATATCGCTTAATATATATATTTAATATAAGTACACGGTGTTCTGTCAAAGGATGATTACTTTGCATATGAGTATTTGTGAAAGACTTTTCGTCCATTTTATTGTTTATATAAAAACGATACCAATTGAATTTAAAATACTTAAATAACGACATTTAAAGCCGCCTCATCTTGAAAAAAGATATATAATGTAGACAGAATGTCTTGTTGAGACAAAACATCAAGAATATTAGTCAAGCTATGTTACTATGTGGCGTTATGTTTCAACGAGAAGGATTTCAATAAATTTAAGTAAAGGCGTAGATTGTTTAGGCATTTATTTGTTTCCGTATAATTAAGTTTTTTTTTGCATTATAGGTGATAACTACAGGCCATATCTGATGTCCTTTGGTAAAAACAAAAACGATTACATAAATGCAGTAATAATACCAGTAAGTGCATGAAGATCAGTATGTACTTATCTTGAAAAGTTTGTTTTGACCAAGAAACAATGCAAGAACTGTTTTTAATGGTTATTTCGAAGGATGAGTAGTGTGACTCAGTAGATGACCACTTTCTCTCTATTCGATCTCTAATCATGAAGAAATTGTTATGCCCCCGCAACTCAAAGTTCGGAAGGGGGGGGGGGCATATTCTTTTACTCCTGTCCGTCCGTCTTTCCGTCTGTCCTTCCGTCCGTCCCATTATGGGTATATAGTTATTTCAGATAACTCCTCCAACAGTTTGAATGCTATGAAGTTTTCACTTTGCTGGCTGTACATATATTGAAGGTGTGCATGTGGTCAGGGTTTTGATTTTAAATAATATTTGCTCTTTTAGCATGTTTAGGAGATAGTTAAACGTTGTCAGTTTTTGGTGTATTTACTTGCATAAGAGGTGAATAGCGTTTCCAGATAACTCCTCGTACAGTTTGAATGCTAGGAAGTTTTCACTTTTTCTGACTGTTTGTACCTATATTGAAGATGTGCATATGGTCAGGGTTTTTATTTTTATTAATATTTGCTCTTTTGGGAGATAGTTGAACTTTGTCACTTTTTGGAGTATTTACTTGCATAAGAGGTGCGTAGCGTTTCCAGATAACTCCTCCTACAGTTTGAATGCTAGGAAGTTTTTACTTTGCTGGCTGTTTGTACATATGGAAGGTGTGCACTAGGTCAGGGTTTTGATTTTTATTGATATTTACTCTTTTGGGAGATAGTTGAACTTTGTCAATTTTGGAGTAAATACTTTAATAAGAGGTGCATAGCGTTTCCGGATAACTCCTCCTACAGTGTCCCATTGACCTATGTGCTCCCATGCTCAACTTAGTGTGTTTTAAAATAACACTGCATTTGCGGGGGCATCATTTGTGTTTCCCAGTCAAAATAATATCTCAAAAAAAGTCCTACATTGACTTAGTTATAATACAGTTACTCCAGAGTGGAGAGCGGGGCTTCACTTTGTCTAGTTCTCATTGTAAATTTAACTTTATTCCCGTAGTCTTGTTTTTCTTTAATATATAAAAATATTATTTATAAACTTTACAAAGAATATTGCAAAACCTTTTTAAGTAAAACATTTTTTTTTCAAATACGTGGTTGAGCGTCTTCCTTTAACATGTTTAAAATAAATAGTGTATATACAGACAATGTTTTGTAGTATACATGGTATATAAACGCTTTAAATTCTTTTTTGGAATATCATTTGACATTGCATCAATTACGGCAATATTATTTCCGTCAAGCATAAATTAGTACAGTAACTTGATGCAAATACAGAAATCTTATTTTTTTCAGGGATACTCATCACATGGAAGCTTTTTGGTAACCCAATGCCCATTAAAAGAAACTGTGGTTGATTTCTGGACAATGGTGTATGATCATGACTCCAGTATTGTTGTTTTATTAGATTCACCAAATGAAGTGAGTCAATTATAAACTATCTTTATTGTTTTTAGATAACAATCAAGATTAAGTGCAAAAAAAAAAAAAAAAAAAAAAAAAATGTTAATGGCATGAAAGCTAACATATGATTAACTTTTAATCTGTTATAGTTAGTTACATTTAAAATGTAATCGGCAGGAGTAGTTGAAAAGTTATAAACATTTCAATTGGTCTGAATTCCATTTCTGATAAGAATTTCTGAATTTTCTGAAAAAATCTCATGATCGAAGGATAAATGTATCAAACAACGTGAAATGAGATAAAGTCGCTAATACATGCGCTCGTCTACATACCATGACTGACACACAAAGCGTTTCTGTATTCTAAATAAACTTGGAACATTGTTGACACATATTTTTCATCACGTTAAACAACTGTATTGTATATTGTCCAAATATGCATGAAAACAAAGAATATCCACATGGTAAATTTATGTCATTATTAAGTCTATGTGGCGTAAGAATATCAAAAACAGTATGTTTAGGCTAAAACAGCTTAATATTTTTTGTCATTTGGAGGAATTGGTGTTGGAAACAAATATTTGATGCATGTTTGTTGAAGCGCATTTTCAACGTTTTCGATATACAAGAGAGAATCTAGACATATTTTTAAAATACGATGAACACTACTAGTGTTGAAGACTTATATTTACCTCTATATGTCTCTTATTTGTTTCGTTGACGTTCTTGCATTAATTACGTATGGCAAATTCTGCTTTTTAGTGTGTACAGAAATTGTATGGAATTCAGTTTGTTTCAACTCCATATAGATGAACAGATTATTTTCCACGTTTTCCAGAATAAACGATACCTGTTATAAAACAATACTGTATCTTAGCAAAAAAAAATCTTTATTTTATGGTTATTATGAAATGGAAGTATAATACACGTTTAATTTTACTTATTGCTTAATTGACGAAGAAAACTAGTGTGTATGTAATATATTATCAATACATTAATTAATATGTATATATGTAACACTGTAGCTTGTTGAATGTACTCATTTAAAACTTCCACAGTTGAACCACGTTAAGCAATACAGAAAAGGTTAACCCACACAAATAAGAAAACTAAGTATAAAAAAAAAACACTTAAGTATACAATTCTTGCTGATATGAAGTAAAACGAAAATAAAACAATATCACCTTGTTGCGTCTGAAGCGCTTTTTAAAGTAACAAATTAATAATTTGGTTTATTTTTTTTTAATTTAAGGATGCTCCGTTGTGGTTAGGAAAAAACAAAACACTGGAGTTTGAAAATTATAACATAGACCTTGATATTGACAATACACCGGAAGGAGTTCAGCTTTCCCTGGTACATCGAGGGGTAAGAAAATGAGATAAATTTCGAATAATAGTAAAATTGTTTCATTTGGAATGTCAAGGACACATGTGATAAGATTGTTGAAATTTACTGAATAATGTATCTTATATGTAGGTACAGAAGGCGTAGATATTGCATATTGTAAGCAATATACACATAATTGCAATACGTACAATTTTGTCCAAACAAAAGGAATGGGAAACGTGCATCACTTGTGTATGGGGTGTGAAGTTTCAGTTTTGTAAAGATTGTGCAGTGCATGTTTGGCATTTACAATTGAACCATTACACTTTGCTAATTTATAAAGGAAAATGTTCAATTGTTGATGGTGTTATTTTACACATATTGATTTGTTTGGGTCCATGAATATAAAATATAGATACCTGTTAACTGATAGACACGTGTATCATAGGTAATATGGTCTACTGAATATTTAGTGCATGTATGGTTATTCGCTTAGCAAGTAACCACTTACTCATAACAGACTTTCTGACACAGCCAGTTGTACTAGACACTTGAGAAAAACGCTGTTAATTTTATAGATCATATTTAATTAAGTACACATGCAGTATTTTACAAAACATCATTTCGTAAATATAATGTAATTATTTTGCTAACACGATTTGTTACTGCTGAAGTATTTATACCTTACGGAAGATTAATATGCATGCCAGTTCGTACCTTACGGAAGGTAGATATGTATGCATTTTCATACCATATGGAAAATTTATATGTCTGCCATTTCTTGTTAAAAACCGTAAGGTTTTCAATTGGTCACATAAGGTACTTATTCTTATGCAAACATTTTTATTCATGGCTTGCTTCTTGAGTGTATATCGTTTGGTGTCCCTTTTACTGCATGTCCTGGCCAAAACAACCGTTAAAAATATAAAAAAATAGTTAATATTAAGACAATTTTTATTAATTAAACTCATTAGTTCAAGAGATGAAAAATAATTAAGGATAAACCCGCCATCAAGCAAAGTGTAATTAAAATTATTTTATATATATACTTTTCACTTGTTTGGTCTTTTGGAGAATGTTGTTTGTGCTGTATTTAGACCCTCTATCACTGAATTTGTTTTGCATGCACACGTATAAAATTGCGGTTTTTATCCAATGCAATCATAGGTTTGAACTTTGTTTTGAATTTAGACTTGTTTATATTTTTCGTTTGGGCTTGTATTATATTTTCCTTCGTGTTTATTTGATCCGTTCATCCTATTTCTAATATTTCGACTCTTCAAAATTCAAGAGTCTATTCTTAATTGTATGGCCTTCCAAATACCGTTTCGACCCTCTATCAAGAAATTTGTTTTCCATGCACACGTATAAAATTGCGGTTTTTATCCAACGCAATTATAGGTTTGGACGTTGTTTTCAATTTAGACTTGTATATAAGTGTGTAATAAATGGATCTTAACTATAAATTTAAAACCAAACAGAAAACAATAAACTTGCGGCAAAGATGGTATACCGCAAACAAAGGTGCAAAGATTTTTGTACACCATATTCGGATTTCGACAATTAATGTCTCTTCAGTGATGTTAGGAATCGAAACGGTTATTGGAAGGCCACATAATTTACCTCAATTAAGGATAGACTCTTGAATTTATATATAGGTACGTCTGAACCAGTGACGACTCTACAACAGATTTTATCCATCGGATCACCAGCAGTGATGGTGATACAAGGCTGAAAATACATTTGTATATATAATTCGTCTAAACAACAGTCCAACAATGTTAGATCTGTAAATTTGCGGTAGCAAATTTTTTTTCTTCCTTGCCGGGATTCGAACTCATGCTACTGAGATATCGTGGCACCAAATCGCCTTGCAATATGCCCGACTCGCTAGACCACTCGACCACCTAGGCTCTATAATAATAAAGCTTTCGGTGGCCGGGTGTTACCTTTCCTAGTCAGTTTTATCTAGCGTCTTAACACAGTACATGATATATAAGGCATGAAGATGGAATTGTTACAGATCAGCTGAATTATCTATTGTAAAGGATACTACAAATTAATGTTAGATGCAGTCACAGAAATAATTATATTAAAAGTACGTCTGAACCAGTGACGACTCTACAACAGATTTAACCATCGAATCACCAGCAGTGATGGTGATACAAGGCTGAAAATACATTCTGTATATATAATTCGTCTAAACAACAGCCCAACAATGTTAGATCTGTAAATTTGCGGAAGCAAATTTTTGTTCTTCCCTGACAGGGATTCGAACTCATGCTACTGAGATATCGTAGCACCTAATCGCGTTGCACTGTGCCCGACGCACTAGACCTCTCGACCACCTAATCTCTACAATAATCAAGCTTTCGGTGGCTGGGTGTTACCTTTTCTCGTCAGTTTTAATCTAGCGTCGTAACACAGTACATGATATATAAGGCATGAAGATGGAATTGTTACAGATCAGCTGAATTATCTATTGTAAAAGTACGTCTGAACCAGTGACGACTCTACTTTGTTGGGCTGTTGTTTAGACGAATTATATTGAATGGACGCGTATGCATCAAAAACAAAACATTAAGAACTTTTACTTTCTTAATTTACTTTGTTCAACCGAAAATAAATCATTGACTTCCAATTTTCTCGCGACACATTAATACCAACCACAAAAATATTTGCAATGAAATAATTTCTGTATTAATAAAGACAAACATCATTATAGAGACTGTCAGGTGCGGTGCCCATCTTCAAAATTTATTATACACATATAAAACACAAATGTCCTCAATAGTATGCACCACAAATGGCATCAGTTCATTCAAATAACATTCAATCTACAAAAAGAAGCGCATAATTAAAATATGAATACTACATATATAATGCATGAACTGTTATACTGACGATTAATCTTCCTATACACAAATAAGTATTACTCGTTAGATGGTCTCCGCCCTTGTCGATAACTTTTCTCGTGCACGCACCACTTTAAATACTAACAGGACTTCTTACTCTAATGTTATTACAATAAGCCCGCTTTCTATACTCGAAAATTCATCCGCCAACCGTACATAAATATATAATGAGGCAGTTTAAATAATCTTTTCTTTTTGAAATATAAATTTGTGTTGTACAAAATCTCCCGTACCGATTTTGGTACAAAATTTCAACGACTTACAAATATATGATACGAAATAGTAATCATGTATTTAGTCTATGAGGTACAAAATAGTATATCAATTTGGTCCATAGAGTACTTTGGTCCATAGAGTACGAAATGGTTTTATCATGGGAACGAAATGGTAAATATTGGGTACGAAATAGTAATTTTGGGTACGAAATGACAGAGGTACGAAATGGTCAAGGTACGAAATGACTTGCTACCATACAATTTACATTATGTTCGTATATTTAAGAATCAACCAGATAAAAGGCCGATATTTGTTTTCTCTGCCAAAGAGTTTGAAATTGGAAGCACCTCACTACCTTCAACAACTAATATGCTTGTACTATTGCAAAGAGTAATTGAGCAACGAAAACAGCGCACAGGTCCAGTGACTGTCGTATGCAGGTATTTTACAAGCTAGATCTTAAACTTTTGTTCTGCAATACAAAACAGACTTCCTAAAAAAAAAAAAAAAAAACAAGGAAGCACATTTCTAATTCTTAAATAAAGTAAGCACGCACATGTTTTAAAATACGTTATATATCCATTAACAAATGTGGTCATTAATGTAGTATCCAATGGCGAAAATTGTTTAGATATTTTGAATTTGAAAATCTCGAAATCATGCTGCATATCGCTATGTCTTCAAGCCTGAATTTTGTATATTCTTTTAATAACAATAATTCCCTTTTGATATTAACGAGTAAGACTAATTTTCGGTATCATCGTTGTCATCATTTCAAATTTTATGGAGGACACAAATTTAGAAAAAAAAAGTATTATTATTATCATATTAAAATGTAAAACAAAACAGAAAACATAGAAGTGTCTGCATACAAGCATCTCATTACACTGCTTCGTCTTTATCAAAATTAATAAACATAGAAGTGTCTGCATACAAGCATCTCAACACACTGCTTCGTCTTTATCAAAATTAATTGCTTTCTATTTTCAATATTTTATATTCAGATAAACCGTAAATATTATTCTTAATTGTTTTCATATAAGTTAAAGTATTTGCACAGATGACCGCGGATACGTAAAGTGATCAATGTACATGTATGTATACTAACAATATTTTTCCAGAAATGGTGCAACAAAAGCGGACTGTTTGTTGCATTAAGTTTGATTTTAGAAAATGAAGATAGATGATCAAGTCGACGTGTTCCAAGTTATAAGAACAATACAATTACGGCGACCAGAATTCTTATCAAATTTTGTAAGTTTTTTTCTCAAAGGACATTGGTCAATATAGAATACATGAACATCGCAAAAGCCGTCGAAACCTTATTATTGATTTCTTATACAACTGTCAGATCCATACAAAGTGCGAAAAAGCGTTAAGACCCTACAAGTTCACATCAAACTTACATCACGTTTTAAATAAATTAAAAAAGAAACATGTTATGTTTCTATTCCTAGCCTATACATGTATTCATTGAGTTCTATAATTAGATGTAAATTTATATCATTATTCGACAACATGGAACCTTATTCAAACAAGTACAATAGCCATTCATACAAATGATCAATGTAAGATGATGATGTATATTTGTTTCTGTTTTTATCTGTTTCTGTTTTAGGATCAGTACGAGTACTGTTACATGTGTATCAAAGATTTTCTAGAAAGGGATTCGGTATATGCCAATCTTTAGTTCAATACAGTTGTCTGTTTGAGTAAGCAACGGATTTCTTTACACTTACATTTTGTCATTTTTAAAATATGAAAAATAACCTTGTATGTGTATGGATTTCAATACGGAAGTCATATATTATGTTACAAATACAATGTGTATAATAGATATATTTATATAGTACTATTGAGATTATTCGTATGAATGACTGGTCCAGTCGAAAACATTATTAGTTTATTAGAAGGAATATTTTGTATCTATATCTCTTTAGATATATTTATTATTTTAATGAGTGTGTATAAATAAAACCATATTAAAGTTACTAAGGAATAAATGTTCTATCCAATGAAATATTTGATCGTCCGCTTGGTATTTTTCTTCTTCAAATAAACAATATTTACTCTTGTGTTGAGGTGCTATAACACAAATAAACAACTAGATTCATTCCTTTATTTTAAATAATTTCCCAAATTTTGTAACAGCAAATTTTAATAATACAAAATCCGTATTTTCATGCCAGTACCAAAGTACTGGCTACTGGCTAAACGATACCCTCGGGGACTCTCAGTCCACCAGCAGAGGCATCGACCCAGTGGTAGTAATAACATAAACGGTACCAATTGTTCTGCACCAGATGCGCATTTCGACAATCAATGTCTCTTCAGTGATGCTCGAGGCCAAAATATTCGAAAATCCAAAGCTTATTAAAAATATGAAGAGCTATAAACCAAAAGGACCAAAAGTATAGCCAAAGCTGGGCAAGGAATCAGAGCTTTGCATGAGGGAGATACATTCCTTTATTTTAAATAATTTCCCAAATTTTGTAACAGCAAATTTTAATAATACAAAATCCAGATTTTCATGCCAGTACCAAAGTACTGGCAAAATGACATATTAAAAGGAGATGCAGACGATGTATTGTTATACCTGTTGGTGGATGTTGGCTTGTAGAATATGTTGAACCGATCGATATAACACGCCGAGTGTCGCATGTGCAGCAGGATTCTGCTTATCCTTCCGTTGCACCTGAGATCAACCCGGGTTTTTTGTGGGGTTCGTGTTGCTCAGCCTTTAGTTTGCTATGCGTGTATGTGTTTAGTGTGCTGTTGGTTGTCTTTTCGTGATTGTTTGTTTTTTGACATGGCATTTTCAGTTTGTTTTTGATAATCCCTTTGGTTTCTTTCGCCTCTCTTTTACTTATACAATTTTTGTTTTTCTATTAGATAAAACATACGCCTCGTGATTTTTCTTAGATTTTGGTTAATATATTTAGGTCATTTGTTTTGTAATTAACCTATTCCCCTGTTTCGGTTCTTACACACCTTTGATTTTTGAATATTCGGCTTTGAACGTTTTTGAAGAAGGGAAATAAGCTATACGGACGCATTACATTGATAAAGATTATTTCATTTTTTTTTCCAAAACGATCATGTCATATGCAAAACCAGTTTCTTAGATAACAACGCACGTGAATGTAATACTTTCCCGATTAAATAAATCTTGAATAGCAGGGATATATCTCTCCGGGAGAGAACACGTGTTGATCTGACTCTAGAAGTTCTCCATTATACATAAAATACGTCCAAGGAGGTATTCAATTTTTTGTTTATGTCAGATTTTCGAAAGTTTCTTTAATTATCTATCCTAAATATTTAGACTCAAGGTAATTGAGAGCTTAATATATTAAATGAATGTCAAGTGTATACTGCTAAATATGTAATGTTGGGTGGCTTTCCAATTGATCTCTTTCCATTTTTCTGTTCAACATACTAGACTATGGCATTTTCCATAATTGAAACATATATGATATAATAAAATATGATTCAAATATAGTGTTATTAATATTAATCTATATTACCAGTAATATATTATCAGAATGAAGATCATGCAACTTTATTTTGTAGCTTTCAACAAATGATCTTTCAAGATTCATACTTACAATTAGATCGCTTTAAAGTTAAAAATGCATGTTGAGTGTGTCTGTATATTTGGTTAGTTTTGCATGTGATCGAGACGTCAAACGCAAAACATATACCAAAAATAGCAAATTTTATGTGGACGTATGATAAAGGTATTCTAATGAATACGAACGGTGAATTTTGAAATCCGCTTATTCAAGTACACCCAGACTGTCATTTGCAAAATAATACAAATGTGAAGTAATCTATAAAGGCATCAATGACATTGAACGAACTATATATTTTCTATTAATCTGGCAGGAATTGTACACGTGAGAGCGCTTACAAGATAGAACACATAGACACAAACGGACTGATGAACGGACACCCGGTATGTCTATGTCCCCAGCAACGCATCGGGCGAGGACAATACATATTTATATGAACACAATAAGGACATAATGTTTCTTTCTGCTGCTGATTGCTAAAATTGTGTGAATAGCTACTTGAGCAATTAAGCAATAGAGCAATCTGGTCTAACTAGAGCACGATCAAACTTTTGTTAATTAGATACACAAAATATTCAGGAGAAAGGACAGTTTCCGTAAAATTTTCAGTATAAAGACATGTAACATTAAATTTTCAAAATAAGGACAATTTACATTTCACATTCACTTTTGGGGATAACGAAAGCTAGAGTTGATGATACTAATGTGGAACAGCTGTGCAAAATGCTTCAGATTTTTTATTTGTTTGTTTCTATTTATTTTCTTTAATCTCCGTTTATGTTTATATTTTGTTTGCTTTTTACTTTTCGTTCTTGCTAAGTAGATGATATTAAAAACATTATCACTTGTAGAGCATTTTGAAGCATGAAGCAAATAAGAAATTACAAAGTGAATGGCCTGTCACTCCATCAAAACAAGACATTAAAGATATCCAGACAATTATACGTTTAAATATTAACACATGTTTGTTAATACTTTTAGTCCCTTTTCACAATCAGATGTTCAACGTTTATATTGGGTTTTAGTTAAAACAAATAGTTTGGCCTAGGCATCACTGATCACATTAAATGACGACATGTGCACGGTGTAGTACAATCAATACTTTTAAATGCGAGTTTTGGAAGATCTTAAGTTCTATTTAAAATATCCTGTACTTTATATGGAATAAGTCCTAGCTACATGAGATGAAAATGCAATGTTCAATACGCGTCATATTAGTTTTTATCATAAGACCAAAGGATAGTCCAGACATGGTTTCATTGTATGACCTATAATTTTCAACTATTCTATATAATGTTACTATAGTTTAATTTAATTACGGAGGAAATAATCATTTAACTAAACTTTCAATTTACTAAATTAGTATTAATCTTAGCAGGAATCGTTTCTAATCCATTTAGATTCCAACAATGCCGTTAATTTCAAATATTGTTATATGCGAATACCGCAAGGGTTTACATAAATTGAACATGAAGCCTATATAAAAGCTTCCAGATTTTAATTGCTTTACATTTTCTTCCGCTATTTTTCTGAATAAATCCCTCGCAGAATAGTTTTCAAATTGAACTGTTACGTTAACAATGATTTGAGTCAATGAATATAATCGATTGCTCGCAACAGAAGCACGATACAAGGAGACGTTATAGGTATACTAAACGTATATCGTTTCTTATAATCTGGAAGTATATTGGAGTTTCATTGACAACAGAAGGCGATTGATCTTAATTTATGTACTATTGTGATTAACCGATGAGTGCTAGCACCATATAAAACGTTGTTAGGCATTCCAGTTTCCCATTAAAACAGAAGCTAATCAAAGAATCGAAATGAACCAAACCCGAGTCAGACTGTGAATGAATTGGAGCAACTGATATCCCTCATGCACAGACACTAAAACAAAGTTGATACCGTAAACTGACTAATAATATCATATACCACGTATTTAATGGTATTCTTGTATAACTGAGGTTACCGTAATATATCTTTTGATATATTTTAACAATTTCAAGTACGGTATGAGTTGTGTTAATCACTGAAGGCCTATAACTGCTTAAATCCACGTTCTCTGAACTCTGTTGAATAGTTGTTTTATTGTATTTTTGGTATTCATACCACATCGCCTGATTTACAAAACTTACATTACTTTTGAATTTATATAATGTAAGAAAATATAGTATTACAACAACAACGACAATACTACTACTAAAACAACTACTTCTATTATTCGTGAAAACAAAAGACAAGAACTTTGTGCAAGTGCATGTCAGTGACCAGTCAAGAGCCCTCTCCGTCCACCCTTTCCGAAACCAGACTCAAGCTAGCGACCAATCCTAGCGACCAATCAAGCTAGCGACCAATTCTAGCGACCACTCAAGAACACAATGAGAATCAACTTGTCAAAGAATCATAATGTGGTGTATGAGAAAACCACAAAACGACATAATGAAACAACGTTCTGTTAAAAATAAAATCTGGCTACCAATACGGTTTATACTGTTTTTAACCTTTAAATAACTAGATATATGCATCATATCAAGTCAGAAGGACACTACAACACCAATGTCGTCAGTAGCCTAATGTACTGACTAGTTTGGTTGCTAAATGTCTGCATCAATATAAATCAGTAAAGGAAGAACGTCCCAGAAAATCGTAAAAGTCAAAATCTCTTAATACAATAGAAAACAAAGGAGATAGGGTATCTTAAATCAGCAAATGCACAGCGAAAACACACAAAAAGTAAAGGAACATTCTTTGTTTACGAACGATTTTATTCCCTACATAAACACATACTATATGTTATTATATATGTATTTATTGAAAGGAAAGTGCGCCCTCTACGTATTTTACTCTATCAAGAAAGGCACTAGTTGGGAAAAATATAAACTATATTTTTAGGTCGTCTTTACGTTTTCTCGGTTTTCCAAACTCTTAACCGAGATCAGAAACAAAAATCAAGGATTGCAAACAAAATATTAAAAACGGATCGTATATCCCCCAATCAAATAATAGTTATATACGAGTAATTTACGGATACGAAATGAGAATAAAAAGTAAACAAATTGAATTTGAAAAAAAACTACAGTGTTTGTCTATGATGATTTGCTCGCACAATTATTTTCCATATTTAGAGAACCGTAACTAATTTAAAAAGTACATATTTTGATGAACATGTGTACCTAGTTTCAACTTGATCTGACTACAACGTCGTCTTAGACTCAATCTAATGCAGTATAAATGGATGGATACACGGACAAACGAACGAACGAACGAACCTACAGACCAGATAACATTATGGTCTTTATTGTTGTAGGCGGAGCATAGAATAACTATTTAATGTGAGTTGACTTAAACTTGTTCCTTTGTACAATGTATAAGCTTTCAAATAAACGAAATAAGAAATATATTATGTTCGAAAGAATTACTATATACTGGCTTTCTATACATTCGGTACCTCAAACGGTCCGAGTACACAGTTATCGTCCTTTGATTTGTCGTTGTCCACGAATATAGTCCTTAGTGTGGACAGTGTGTTACTTGCCAATTTTTTTTATACCCCTTCCAAATGTATTTCTTCATGTTTTATGCCTCAAATAGCAAGTAGGGGGATGAAAGCACACTGTAAAAAATTTGGGTCATGAATTTTAAAGTAAAGTAGTGATTTGGTCCGGTTAAGAAAAGGTTAAAAATTAGCACTTCGGAAGCTGTCAAAAGATTTCAGAACCCCCTTAATTTAAAATTGTCCATATTTGGAGTTAGAGCCGATGAAGTTTTCTATAATATTTTGATATTATTGAGAAAGTGCAGGTGGGGTTCAATTCCCAGAAGGTTCTAACCCCCAAAAAATCATTTCAGTGGGCCCTGCTCTGATTTATTACCTTTCATTTGAGCCATGTCCGGTGGCGAACTTTCCCGTATGAAGCTGGCGAGGCTTGCCGAAAGAATGTACGTTAGACACGAAAAAAAACAAGCATCGCCAGGTGTTGGAAAAAACTTTGTCGTAGGGAACTGTACAGAAAGACTGAAAAATGAGCCCATACCCATTACTGTTTAGGTACCTCAGACTTTGGATTGCCAGTGAAGTCTTCAGGGCACTTTCCCACCCAGGAATTGATACGAGTTGAAGATATGGATAATAGCTTTCAATCTAACCACCTGCGGTCAAGAACTTTACCGTAGGGGATGGGAGTAAAGCGACTGCTGCCACCACCCGTAATGGACCAAAATGAGAAATTGAGTATGTTGTTGTCAGCTTCCGGTGCACTTTCCCACCTGGGCATTTTCATGAATAAAGGGCCTGGGACAGTTTTCAATCCCACTAGGTGTGGGAAAAACTTTGCCGTAGGGAACTGTACAGAAAGACTGAAAATGAGCCCATACCCATTACTGTTTAGGTACCTCAGACTTTGGATGGCCAGTGAAGTCTTCAGGTGCACTTTCCCACCCAGGCATTGATACGAGTTGAAGATATGGATAATAGCTTTCAATCTAACCACCTGCGGTCAAAAACTTTGCCGTAGGGGATTTGAGTAAAGCGACTGCTGCCACCACCCGTAATGGACCAAAATGAGAAATTGAGTATGTTGTTGTCAGCTTCCGGTGCACTTTCCCACCTGGGCATTTTCATGAATAAAAGGGACTGGTACAAGCTTTCAATCCCACTAGGTGTGGGAAAAACTTTGCCGTAGGGAACTGTACAGAAAGACTGAAAAATGAGCCCATACCCATTACTCTATAGGTACCTCACACTTTGGATGGCCAGTGAAGTCTTCAGGTGCACTTTCCCATCCAGGGATTGATACGAGTTGAAGATATGGATAATAGCTTTCAATCTAACCACCTGCAGTCAAGAACTTTGCCGTAGGGGATGGGAGTAAAGCGACTGCTGCCACCACCCGTAATGGACCAAAATGAGAAATTGAGTATGTTGTTGTCAGCTTCCGGTGCACTTTCCCACCTGGGCATTTTCATGAATATAAGGGACTGGCACAAGCTCTCAATCTTACTAGGTGTGGGAAAAACTTTGCCGTAGGGAACTGTACAGAAAGACTGAAAATGAGCCCATACCCATTACTGTATAGGTACCTCAGACTTTGGATGGCCAGTGAAGTCTTCAGGTGCACTTTCCCACCCAGGAATTGATACGAGTTGAAGATATGGATAATAACTTTCAATCTAACCACCTGCGGTTAAGAACTTTGCCGTAGAGGGATGGGAGTAAAGCGACTGCAGCCACCACCGTAATGGACCAAAATGAGAAATTGAGTATGTTGTTGTCAGCTTCGATGCACTTTCCCACCTGGGCATTTTCATGAATAAAAGGGCCTGGGACAAGCTTTCAATCCCACTAGGTATGGGAAAAACTTTGCCGTAGTGAACTGTACAGAAAGACTGAAAATGAGCCCATACCCATTACTCTATAGGTACCTCAGATTTTAGATGGCCAGTGAAGTCTTCAGGTGCACTTTCCCACCCAGGAATTGATACGAGTTGAAGATATGGATAATAGCTTTCAATCTAACCACCTGCGGTCAAGAACTTTGCCGTAGGGGATGGGAGTAAAGCGACTGCTGCCACCACCCGTAATGGACCAAAATGAGAAATTGAGTATGTTGTTGTCACCATCGGTGCACTTTCCCACCTGGGCATTTTCATGAATAAAAGGGCCTGTGACAAGCTTTCAATCCCATTAGGTGTGGGAAAAACTTTGCCGTAGGGAACTGTACAGAAAGACTGAAAATGAGCCCATACCCATTACTGTATAGGTATCTCAGACTTTGGATGGCCAGTGAAGTCTACAGGTGCGCTTTCCCACCCAGGAATTGATACGAGTTGAAGATATGGATAATAGCTTTCAATCTAACCACCTGCAGTCAAGAACTTTGCCGTAGGGGGATGGGAGTAAAGCGACTGCTGCCACCACCCGTAATGGACCAAAATGAGAAATTGAGTATGTTGTTGTCAGCTTCCGGTGCACTTTCCCACCTGGACATTTTCATGAATAAAGGGCCTGGGACAAGCTTTCAATCCCACTAGGTGTGGGAAAAACTTTGCCGTAGGGAACTGTACAGAAAGACTGAAAATGAGCCCATACCCATTACTGTATAGGTACCTCAGACTTTGGATGGCCAGTGAAGTCTTCAGGTGCACTTTCCCACCCAGGGATTGATACGAGTTGAAGATATGGATAATAGCTTTCAATCTAACCACCTGCGGTCAAGAACTTTGCCGTAGGGGGATGGGAGTAAAGCGACTGCTGCCACCACCCGTAATGGACCAAAATGAGAAATTGAGTATGTTGTTGTCAGCTTCGGTGCACTTTCCCACCTGGGCATTTTCATGAATAAAAGGGCCTGGGACAAGCTTTCAATCCCACTAGGTGTGGGAAAAACTTTGCCGTAGGAACTGTACAGAAAGACTGAAAATGAGCCCATACCCATTACTCTATAGGTACCTCAGACTTTGGATGGCCAGTGAAGTCTTCAGGTGCACTTTCCCACCCAGGGATTGATACGAGTTGAAGATATGGATAATAGCTTTCAATCTAACCACCTGCGGTCAAGAACTTTGCCGTAGGGGGATGGGAGTAAAGCGACTGCTGCCACCACCCGTAATGGACCAAAATGAGAAATTGAGTATGTTGTTGTCAGCTTCCGGTGCACTTTCCCACCTGGGCATTTTCATGAATAAAGGGACTGGTACAAGCTTTCAATCCCACTAGGTGTGGGAAAAACTTTGCCGTAGGGAACTGTACAGAAAGACTGAAAATGAGCCCATACCCATTACTCTATAGGTACCTCACACTTTGGATGGCCAGTGAAGTCTTCAGGTGCACTTTCCCACCCAGGGATTGATACGAGTTGAAGATATGGATAATAGGGCCTGGGACAAGCTTTCAATCCCACTAGGTGTGGGAAAAAACTTTGCCGTAGGAACTGTACAGAAAGACTGAAAATGAGCCCATACCCATTACTCTATAGGTACCTCAGACTTTGGATGGCCAGTGAAGTCTTCAGGTGCACTTTCCATCCAGGGATTGATACGAGTTGAAGATATGGATAATAGCTTTCAATCTAACCACCTGCAGTCAAGAACTTTGCCGTAGGGGATGGGAGTAAAGCGACTGCTGCCACCACCCGTAATGGACCAAAATGAGAAATTGAGTATGTTGTTGTCAGCTTCGGTGCACTTTCCCACCTGGGCATTTTCATGAATATAAGGGACTGGCACAAGCTCTCAATCTTACTAGGTGTGGGAAAAACTTTGCCGTAGGGAACTGTACAGAAAGACTGAAAAATGAGCCCATACCCATTACTGTCTAGGTACCTCAGACTTTGGATGGCCAGTGAAGTCTTCAGGTGCACTTTCCCACCCAGGAATTGATACGAGTTGAAGATATGGATAATAACTTTCAATCTAACCACCTGCGGTTAAGAACTTTGCCGTAGAGGGATGGGAGTAAAGCGA
Organism: Mytilus coruscus; assembly: GCA_017311375.1. Lineage (NCBI taxonomy): Eukaryota > Metazoa > Mollusca > Bivalvia > Mytilida > Mytilidae > Mytilus > Mytilus coruscus. The sequence continues at coordinate 71,209,734 of CM029595.1, read as the reverse complement.
CTGCAGCCACCACCCGTAATGGACCAAAATGAGAAATTGAGTATGTTGTTGTCAGCTTCCGATGCACTTTCCCACCTGGGCATTTTCATGAATAAAGGGCCTGGGACAAGCTTTCAATCCCACTAGGTATGGGAAAAACTTTGCCGTAGTGAACTGTACAGAAAGACTGAAAAATGAGCCCATACCCATTACTCTATAGGTATCTCAGACTTTAGATGGCCAGTGAAGTCTTCAGGTGCACTTTCCACCCAGGAATTGATACGAGTTGAAGATATGGATAATAGCTTTCAATCTAACCACCTGCGGTCAAGAACTTTGCCGTAGGGGATGGGAGTAAAGCGACTGCTGCCACCACCCGTAATGGACCAAAATGAGAAATTGAGTATGTTGTTGTCACCATCGGTGCACTTTCCCACCTGGGCATTTTCATGAATAAAGGGCCTGTGACAAGCTTTCAATCCCATTAGGTGTGGGAAAAACTTTGCCGTAGGGAACTGTACAGAAAGACTGAAAAATGAGCCCATACCCATTACTGTATAGGTATCTCAGACTTTGGATGGCCAGTGAAGTCTACAGGTGCGCTTTCCCACCCAGGAATTGATACGAGTTGAAGATATGGATAATAGCTTTCAATCTAACCACCTGCAGTCAAGAAATTTGCCGTAGGGGATGGGAGTAAAGCGACTGCTGCCACCACCCGTAATGGACCAAAATGAGAAATTGAGTATGTTGTTGTCAGCTTCCGGTGCACTTTCCCACCTGGGCATTTTCATGAATATAAGGGACTGGCACAAGCTCTCAATCTTACTAGGTGGGAAAAACTTTGCCGTAGGAACTGTACAGAAAGACTGAAAAATGAGCCCATACCCATTACTGTATAGGTACCTCAGACTTTGGATGGCCAGTGAAGTCTTCAGGTGCACTTTCCCACCCAGGAATTGATACGAGTTGAAGATATGGATAATAACTTTCAATCTAACCACCTGCGGTTAAGAACTTTGCCGTAGAGGATGGGAGTAAAGCGACTGCAGCCACCACCCGTAATGGACCAAAATGAGAAATTGAGTATGTTGTTGTCAGCTTCCGATGCACTTTCCCACCTGGGCATTTTCATGAATAAAGGGCCTGGGACAAGCTTTCAATCCCACTAGGTATGGGAAAAACTTTGCCGTAGTGAACTGTACAGAAAGACTGAAAAATGAGCCCATACCCATTACTCTATAGGTACCTCAGACTTTAGATGGCCAGTGAAGTCTTCAGGTGCACTTTCCCACCCAGGAATTGATACGAGTTGAAGATATGGATAATAGCTTTCAATCTAACCACCTGCGGTCAAGAACTTTGCCGTAGGGGATGGGAGTAAAGCGACTGCTGCCACCACCCGTAATGGACCAAAATGAGAAATTGAGTATGTTGTTGTCACCATCGGTGCACTTTCCCACCTGGGCATTTTCATGAATAAAGGGCCTGTGACAAGCTTTCAATCCCATTAGGTGTGGGAAAAACTTTGCCGTAGGGAACTGTACAGAAAGACTGAAAAATGAGCCCATACCCATTACTGTATAGGTATCTCAGACTTTGGATGGCCAGTGAAGTCTACAGGTGCGCTTTCCCACCCAGGAATTGATACGAGTTGAAGATATGGATAATAGCTTTCAATCTAACCACCTGCGGTCAAGAACTTTGCTGTAGGGGGATGGGAGTAAAGCGACTGCTGCCACCACCCGTAATGGACCAAAATGAGAAATTGAGTATGTTGTTGTCAGCTTCCGGTGCACTTTCCCACCTGGACATTTTCATGAATAAAAGGGCCTGGGACAAGCTTTCAATCCCACTAGGTGTGGGAAAAAACTTTGCCGTAGGGAACTGTACAGAAAGACTGAAAAATGAGCCCATACCCATTACTGTATAGGTACCTCAGACTTTGGATGGCCAGTGAAGTCTTCAGGTGCACTTTCCCACCCAGGGATTGATACGAGTTCAAGATATGGATAAGAGCTTTGCCGTAGGGGGATGGGAGTAAAGCGACTGCTGCCACCACCGATAATGAACAAAAATTCGAAATTGGGTATGTTGTTGTCAGCTTCTTGTGCACTTTCTGTATGGGCTGCGTCTTATAACACCATTAAAATGAAAGTAAATAAAAAGGTTTATGCCTCAATTCACATAGATCGAAGAAACAATTCATTGATAGTATGTCATTAGTGAAATGATAAATTAAAGGTTGATTAAGCACAGAAAATGAGTAAACATTAGTATATTTTAAAACGGCATGATAGTAATAGTTAAAGGAAATCAAATTGAGAGATGTAGGAAATCCGTTTTGCCGACAAGCTCAAGCTATCGTAAATCTTCGTCCTCAAATAAAAACCATTACGAACATTGGATTTTCGTCTTTACAATGTATGACATGTATATTTTATTAACAAAAATATAATCTGAGATGTATATATAAAAGAGGATATTTTGACAAAAGTAAAACAAACAGCAACGTCGCTCTAGTAAGACTAGAAAATATGAAAGCCAAACCTAAATATATTTTTGATTGACTAAATATTAATTCTTGATCTTCCTGATCTCTCAATCTTCCTAGAATTATACATAAAGTTAGTTGATATATAGATATAAATGATATAGAAAGGAATTTGGATACACTTTTTGTCTTCTATATTTCTGGAAGTGCTAGTTTGATATTCAAAGTATATAGCGAAAATCGCTGGAGTGAGACCTCCTGGTCTTTCACTATACATAAAAATTAAAAATTGTTAATCTTGTCTATTTGGTATATAAATAGATGCTATCAAAAGGATTTCCCAGAAAATATTATCTTCGATATGTACGGAGGGCTTCATGTGTTACTTTTCAAATGAAAATCTGCTGTTGTCTGTTCTATGGTCAGGTTGTTGTCTCTTTGACACATTCCCATTTCCATTCTCAATTTTATTTATGATATAAATAGGAATTTGATTACACTTTTCGTCTTCTATATTTTTGAGGGCTCAAAGTGCCAGTTCGATATCAAAAAAGTATAGTGAAAACCTATAGTTACCGGTGACCGCTATAAAAACAGTGAGACCCCACCCCTTTGACATTTCACTATACATTACATCAACTTGCGTATACACTTTTGTAGTGCTACGGTTTTGACGTTTGGTGACTGGAGTAACCTGTCGCATAGGCTTTTATCCTTCGTGCATATTTTGAATATCAAACTGACACTTTGAGCCCTCCGTAAACATAGAAGACAAGAAGTTTACCCAAATTCATTTAAGTCACGTTTTATCTTTATATTAACTAATTATCTGCATGATATTGGGAAGATTGAGAGATCAGGGTCTTACCATCGCCCTATGCCCTTTAGCCTGAATTTTGGACAGTTTTAAGCTCAAAGGTGACAATTTAAGCCCTCCGTAAATACTACAGATGACATTATTCTTGAAATTCATTTTGATTGCATCTTTATATGTATATACTAGTAGTCAAATTTTATGACCATTGAAAGACCAGGTGGGTCTCACTGTCAATTGAGAGGTCTCCAGTAGGTTTTCGCTTAAAATGTCTTTTATGTTTGTCTTTCCATAAATATTTCTAAATGTTTCTAGCGTGATCGGGTTTTGTTTTTTTAAGAAATATTATATATAAAGTTACATCTTTGATGTCGTTTTATTGATAAAGATCTATATTTCATAAATACAAATCTCGACTTACATAAGGGTTTATATTTGAGGACAACGAGAGTTTGCGACAGCTTGAAGGGTCATTAAACGATTTCTTACATATCTTTTGACTCCTCGTATATATGACAATCATGCTTTTAAAGTTATCGAATATTTTAATTTTGTTTTGATTTTTAACCAAATTTCAATATCGAACCGACTGCTAGCAGCCGGTTGGATATTGAATATCAAATAACGAATAACGAAACGGTCGCTAACTTCACATACATCCCATAGAACTATGCCATAGACCAATGCAATATTTTGTCAGCATGAAATGGGGTACCGATTATGTCATATAGTCCTATAGTAATAACTTTACTTCAGCCGGCTGACCAAACTAACAGATTTTGTACATGGGCCATTATACCAAGGAAGATGTAGCTAAGGCCTCTAAAGTGGACAATAGCACTAATGCCAAGACCAAGTAAGAGTTGGTCAGCATAGGCTGGGCGTAACCCAATATGTTGCATACTTAAAGTCCAACATAACGATTGGCGACTGAGCGATCTAAGAGATTCTCCACGTGAGCCATTATTCTAGTGGTAGAGGAAGGCATGGCTTTTGAAAATGGCAAATAGTCACTTCGCAAAATAATTTTCAGCGGATTTGATTTTGTTTCTCGGCACAATGGTATTCAAATTCGACTTTGTCTATTGATTAACAATTTCCACTTGTGTACATACACACTCATCAGCACTCACTTTCACCCCGATTTGGATTTAATAAAATTTGTATACTACATCGATAGCAAACTTCTCTGCGTTCATCTATCATGTCCTTGATATGACGATATTCTTTTCATTTTTTCATCCTTTGGAAGTTATATTCCTTTGAGCGCTTATTAAACCTATCATTCCAAGCTGTGATGTATAAATATTCTAGATGTTGCTTCTATCTCTAATTTAGATTCAGAGTATTCATTTACACTTTTATGTAAATCAGCCAAATAATTTCTTTAGTTCTGACTGGTGAGATTAATGGTGACATAACCATGTGGTTCTGACCAACACCGATTGCACAGCTGATATGCACTCTGCTCTTGAGATATCACGACAGTGTTCTCGATAAATATGATCTAGATTCTTGGTCGGTA
>CM029595.1:71160981-71204822 GCA_017311375.1 Mytilus coruscus | reverse complement strand
AGATGGACCAGTGTTTACTTCATTGTCCATAAATCTACCACATCTTAAAGCGGGATGATTAAAACCACATTTAAGACATGCCTGTACTGGCAATTGCGTTTATTACAAAAACCCTTGAAATTAAAATCGTAGCATTTATAACCAACATTAGATTATTGTTTTTGAGTATTGGTAGTTAGAATACGTAACCACAAAAAAAAAAACGTCTATGGATTACCATTTTTTTGTATGATCCCTTGATACCCTTAGTCGGAATTGTTGGTCATAAGTAAACCATTTTTCAAAAGAATCATCAGCCGCTGCACCCCTTATTATGGACATATATGAGAAAAGCTCACTTGCCTTTCCAGGATACCTTTCAATAAGGACCTGGACATAGGCAATAAAATAATCAGTCCAATCTTCAACATAATTTATAGTATGAATTTTTTAAACTTTGTTTTGTATAACCAACATACCGTCATTAATGCCAATGGGGTTTCATTATTTGTTGGACTGTTGAAATTGTTACGATGCATAAGGGACAAATCAATGTACTCAAAATTCCAAATTTTATCCTTAAGCTTTTGACTTATGAATATATCAACCTCATTGAAACCAGGTAACATTAGTGGTTCATCATTTTGTTCATTAACCTCACCTAAGGCAGCTAATTGTGGCTCATTCACCTGAATGTTAACGTCAGGGTGCAGGACAAATAATTGTGGTTCTTCCACCTGAATGTTTAATTGAGAGCGGTGGAACTCATGGTCAACTCGCCGTGCTTCATCTACATCAATAGGAGGACGCCTTCTTAAATTTCTAGCAACTGATTGTAGCTGTTGTGCTGCTTCTCCTAACCCGTTGTGGTAATTATTCAAGACCTCCAACCTGGTCCTGTTGGTGACGCTTACCTCTACCTCTTGGAATTGTTATAAACTATTATAATTATAAAAACAGATTAGAAACATACATCAAGGCTTTAAAGCCCGGTATAATTCAAAATATAAATTCCGCTTAAGTTAATTGAAATACCAATATATTTTTACACACAACGCACTCTTAAATAAACGTTAATACATGTTAATGCATTAAAACAATTGAACTCGAATATAAAAGCATAACTAAAAACCGCTGCCTGCAGTGTGTGCAGTTGATTAAAAGTTAAACATCGTTTATTAACGGTTTACTTCCTTCTATTACCCAACTTATAAAGTGTAGTTAAATTATGTATCCGCGAATTTTTCCCAACATTAAAAAAGATATACCGTGTGATTAAATCAAATGTATTTGCGCATGTAAACGACAACAAATCAAACACTATATACATTGTAATTACCTGTTCAAAATGTATCACTCACACATTAATTAAAAACAAAATAACATATCACCTGTAGTAAAGCCTTTAATTTGATGCTAACCAATGATTAGTATATGTGTGCACAATGTAACTTAACTATTAAATTATAGTTTGTTGAATATAAAATGCTATACAAGTAAGCAAACATGTTTTGTTAAAGACTCGGAGCGTTTGCAAGAAATTAAATAGCTTTCAGATAAAATTAAATGTTTTTCTTTTAGAAATTACAGAAATAAAATCGTCCGGACAATACAACTGCAATAAATATATTTAATTAACATTAAAACATATGTTCTTATCTTATGTCTGAATCAGCCTGTCTTTTTTGTGATTCGTCAGTTCAAATCACGCAAGGAACAAATCATGAAAAGCATGCAATTTTATATCAAATAAAAGAGGGAAATCCGCTTCTGAAATTATGTAAGTAATAGAAAGACGCTCATGTCATTAAAAATTAAAGAAAAATTAACTCTTTTTTAGCAGACGATACTCTTAATTTATTAAATTGATTTAATGCTTAATGATTAAATCTTATTAATAGGTCTTTGGCAATTGTTCTGCTACTCATACGTATGCTTTGGATAATGCGAAATCTGATACTTTTGCGACAAATCTGCATATACAGCCTGACCGACCAGAAATAGTTATGAAATTGAGTTAGTAGATAAAATCAGGCGATCGCACTAACAACATTATATACACTGAGTTTCAAACTAGTAAATGTATAAACAAAAATGAAACAAGCTCATCTACTAGACATATTTTAGTTTTGTTATCATTGAATATGAAACAACATTGGTTTATTTTTCTCTAAATTCTTATTCGTAAGTATCTATATAGACATACGAGTGACCGAAATTATCGCAAATCCAGTTAAGAGTTCGAACTGATTAAGTTGTCACCCTGTCATTTTCTAAAGCTGCAGGAAACACTATTGCATTAAGGCTGTCATAACTAGAGCTATTATTTGGTATGTGCTTAGTTGACCAAACTTTATCTTTGTTTTTGATTTTTTGATTTTTGCTGAAGTAAAATTGGTAAACAAATTTTTCAACTGAAACGTTCATTTTGATCTCAACAGCTCGTAAAAGACTATTTTTAAAAGTTATTTTCAGTCTTTCAGTTTATTTTCTGGTTATCAGAATTGTGCACTGCGGTTAATTCAGTACTGTTTGGTCAAATCGCTTTCATCCAATTAAGATATGTTTAATATATGTTCCGACTGTTTAGTAGTAGTTATTTGCCTATACTAATCAACAATATACTGATTTTTCTGAAAAGCTACTGACAATTTCTGAATTAACTGCAGAGCAATTTGTCTGAAAAGTTCTGAATTTACCACAGTGGATAAGTCTGTGAACTGACTAAATTGATTGATTGATTGATTTATTGGTGTTAACGCCACTTTCAACCCTATTGAGCTATTTCGTGGCGGTCAGTTTTTATAGGTGGAGGAAGCCGGAGTGCCCGGAGAGAACCAACCTTCGGTAGGAAAAACTGACAATCCTAGTCAATTAATATTGGAGTCGAGTGCACCTGCCCCGTGCGGGATTCGAACTTAGAACATAAGTGTTGACTGGCTAGTGATACAGTAGTTCGACTACTTAAAACACTCGGTCACCGACTCAAAGAGTGATCACGACTAAACAATTTATTGTTGAGACATTTCAGATGATGTTAATATGTTGCAGACTGACATTCATTTACTAGTGAAAGAATACTTAGTAATTTAAGGCCTACAGTTGCAAAATGACACTGAACCATGTAAACTATATTTCTAAGAAACCTTTTGACCACAAACCTTCATAGTTCATTAAAAGTTAGGCCTATTCAAAACGAAAGGCACGTTTCGAACGCTTAATATATGTGGAAGATACCAAACGGACATTCAAATCTCGTCAATAGTCAAAAATAACTATTGGCCTTATGTAGCCTAGTAAGGCTTAGTGAAGTTTACTCTTTTGAAGTGATGCTTTCACACCTACGTAAATTGTATTGTAGATAAATTGCATTTTGAGACAATTTGTATTTCTGTATACCCACTGATATACTAATACTACTCAATGCAACGCCACATGAAAATAAAGCAGTATACTCATATTTAACAACAAATTTTTAAAAATCACATGTCTATGTAAACAGAAAAGATTAGGAACTATACACTGAACGATGTTGTAATGTAATGACACTGAACCATGTAAACTATGGTGCTTTGTATACAGTGGATGGGGATTAGTGTATCGTGTAATCTGGAATGGTGTGAATGGTGTGAAATGTTTATTTGGATGAAATTGTAGTTCATTTCTTATCAATTTAATCTATAAATGTGTCATTATGACGTATTAGGCAACAAAAATATATAATACAGATTGTTTTGTGTTCTCATTTATATTTATATTTGTTAACAGATAACCTTACACCATACGGAACAGCTACGCAGAGTTCTAACTATGAAGAAAGTCTACCCCAAAATGCTATACACCCACCTATATCAAATGACTTTAGTAAGACTACATGTTCCCATACAGACATTAGTAGTAAACCAGCTTGGTGGATGTTTCATTTTTCTTTCGGTTCTGCGTACATCACAGATATAACAATATACTACAGAGCAGCCTGTAAGTACACACAATATCATGATATGATTTGTATCAATAAACCCTTTTAAATTGTGTTCTTGCTATACAAGCTATGCCGAACAAAAGGAGAAGCTATTTTGAAAGTATGTTCCTATCCAACATTTTTGTTTTGTTACATATGACTTTCTTAAGAAACAAAGTCGAATATAAATATAATTGTTTTTGTTTGAATGTTTTGCCATTATTTAGATATGGTTGATTAACTTATAACAGGATATTTAGAGCTCGCTATAAATACAAACGTGCAAAAAATGTGTATTGCAATAAAAGAGTAGGCCCGGTACAACCCCTGTTTGGCCCAAAAATATAGCATTTTTACAAATTGGTTAAAAATGTAAACTTTTATCTATTCATTTGAAAGTAGAATACTTTTGTTATATAAATATGGGCTGTTTTTGACAATACAATGCACATGCATCAGGTACTAGCATCATTAATTCATGCAACATTACTGAAATATTTACAATTTTAGCATTAAGGCTAATTTTCAGACAGTTTTCATCTAAAATGGAAGTGGCTGCACTTGTGTTCAGTCTTAATATTTAAATATATATTGTATTTGATGATAATACATAACGTATATAAAGGTTGAGACTGAACACGAATGCGGCAACTTACATTTTAGACAAAACACATCTGAAAAGTGACGGTTTTTTATTGCATATTTCACAGACGTTTCATATTTAAGCTTGAATGTCAGCGTCTTTAATTGCCAAATCAGTTCAAATATTTAAAATACACTTACTGAATGGACTGAAGTAGACACTTCTTTGTTTAAAAAAGTCAAAAATCTTTTATCAGATGTACTTCGAATTCTAGGCCGAAATTAGCCCTTACGGGACCTTCTCTTTTCTGTTATGCAAGGTCATCAGTAGCACAATTGTTTACAGCGGGACATTTAACATCTATGTTTGCGTTAACAGGTATATCCCATATAACTGTATATACAAACTTAAGTGTGTGTACTTAAGAATTTCCATCAGTGATTAAGTATTTTTAAAGATGCAATGCAGTGATCAGGATGAGTTATCAAGGGAACTAATACGACATTGATATAACCAATGTATTTAAACAATCAAGTTTCTGTATTCAAATCGATCAATACTTTCAAATCAAACTTTTTGCAAAGAAGGGGCAAAAGATATCATTCGGACATTCAAACTCATAAGCCGAATATAAACTGACAACGCCTTGGCAAAATAAAACGGAAAAAGACAGAAAGACAAACAAAATTTACAAAACACAACATGAAACACTACAGGCTGAGCAACACAAACCCATAAAACCAATAATACATTTGTTGGCCATACATATTCTATAATAATACTAATGTTTCCGTTGAATTTTTTCGGTAGAACACCGTATCACTGATGGACCAATCGAGTGGTTAAGTGTCTTGAAATGTATCATGTACTAATACAAAAATATCTGCGTTAGTTTGATTGCAAATATATTGTTGTCTTTTCCACATCTGACAACAATTTGTATTCTAGGCGGGATTATCGATACAACAAAATAATGCTTCTTTGTGTTGATTGCATAATGTTGAATGACATCTTCAGCAAATCAATTACAAATCCTTGAATATAATGCAAGATAAGTTTTTTGAAAAAACTAAACTACTCTTTATTCTTATCAAGATCAATGTTAGATATAGACATAAACCTATATCCAGCTATATTTTTTTCGTATATGAACATGGTCGTTCATTGTAAAATGTTGAAAACAATTGTTAAAAATAGAGAGAAAAAGAACAATTTGAGAACTAAGACTTCAATGCGGCTAGTTATTGTTGCGTAATTACCCACTATTCCTACATACAATACAACATATATGTTCCACCTGCGTCACCTGTGGTAGCCACAACCTCCTCCTTCTTTGTTTTTTGTTTACGATTTCATCGAGTATATCTAATATCCAATTCATACTTATCACGCAAAACATTTATTTTGAAAACTGTTGACGGTGTGTCATTTAGGAAAAAAGCTGTTTGGTATACAAAACAAACATACAGTCATGTATTTACTGGACACATCAAGCTATGTTTAAATGACTCGACAAGCAAAGATAAATGAACAAGGGAAATAATCCACAACGACTGCATAACTATTCCCATAAAAGTATGAAATATGAAGTACAAATGAGATACAAAAGAGATGTTCACTCAAAATAAATACGTCATAAAATTTTCAAGTTACATATTACAGAAAATCGACAAAATATAGTTTTCCTTAAACATTAATGTTCTATGTCGATGCGTGTTCTCCTTTGGACAAAATAGACTACATTCACCATTAAGAGTTGTTGTTTGTATTCGAATGCACGTATGTTGTCGTCTTGGCATCTCCTTTACTGTTTTTATAAACAAACATAGCATTTTTATGGAGTTATTGTCTGTCTGACCGACTGAAGTGCAATATTTTGTAGGAATACATAATTTCTTGAAGATATAAAATAAGGTCAACTGAAAAGTGATATAAAACAAAACTTAATTGCATACACATCAGCGACTATCAATCGTTTTTATATAAAGTGCATACGCCTCAATACAGATTCAAAATTTCAAATGTTTTTGGCGAAACCTGAATCTCCAGAATGGCTAATACTTTGACACCCGAATTCATCATGCCATAGATAATTACGGTTTTTTCGTTTTTAATATATGTTGTTTTATCTGGTTTTGACTTTTTGTTAAGGAGGGGGGGGGGTATCAAAATGCTTTACATTTGAAGGGCATGTATATGAGACGAATAATGAATAAACTTTCATTGTTTTCCTACGAAGAGCGCTAGAAACACATGCAAGTATATAATTGTATAGTGATTTGTGTCTGCAACAAATTATTGCTTATGCTTCCATTTCAATGTTATATTTTACTTCTTTTCATTGAGATAAATTCAGAATTTCTTTCTAATGTACATTCTACTCACATCATTTCAAGTATGTTTATATCAAAGAAAAATAGATTCATAATCCCCATTTTGACACAAATATATATTTGAACATACACAAATGTATGCGTGTAAATCGGAATTAGCGAATGGCATAATCTTGAATGGATATCAGGATGTTGTATAATACCTTTCTTATTTTCCTTTTGCAAGAACCATTGGTGCGCCATTTTAAAACTTTTTTTTATGTCCATGTTTTTACGGTGATTCAGTTTTGAATATTTTTTTTTTTTTGTGTGTTATTTTCTAGTTCGGGAATTCAAATGGTCATCATTTGTGATCACATAACACTACAACGTTTATCTGCAAATATTATATTAGTTTTTCAAGGAACAAGAAGCGTGTATAACTCATTAAAAAGTCAATGCATTATTGTGTTGTGATGCGAGGTGAACTGCAGATGCCCTATTCGAGGATACTGATAATTTTTAAACACAGTCCTTACTGTAAATTATTGTTGGTTTTTCATTCATTGCAGATGCTTATCGTATGGATGGATTTGAATTATATGTGACCAATACATCAACTATTCCACCTAACGGCTATCTCTGTTATGAAGATCCTGATCCTGGTCTTCCAAGCACTACTCAGACAATACCCTGTAATCAACTTGGACAATACGTCATTTATTACGATAAAAAAGGCGATCACCAATTCGGACCAATAATTGAATTATGCTATGTTGCCATCACAGGTTGGTTTAATATTACTGTGCATAGTATTTTCTTTTTCCTTGAACATATTTGACCCTACATTGAATTCTTTTTTTTAAAGTTTTTTTTAATTTCGTGCTAGAAATAGTGTGACCTATAATATTATTGAATTTCATGAATTTATTTGAACGTTTAATGTTCTAACATGGTAGAATATATAATATACATAGCATATTTATATTTTCAGATAGGAACGTTTTAGATATACGTTTAATGTTCTAACACTGCTGAATGTATCCCATAAATGGTTTTACTACATTTTCTAAGATCGTTTTATATGACCGAAAACTTTTGATGATGATGAATGTAGTCTATTTAGTCCATAGAAGGAAAATGTATCTTTATATATGATATATGCCCATCTTTTGTTATTTGCTGTTATAAGATGTTGAAATATTCGAAACACAACGGTCTTTCTATTACAAGGAGTAGATTGCCTGAGCGGTATATTAAACAATTTTTCGGAATAATCGGTCAGTTATTTTTTTTCCGTCTAAAGCTAGGTTTCGATTCTCGGTTTTTATAATCATTGTTTATACTACAATAGTGTCATATAAAGGAAAACGTCTTGAAGAGGTGAAAGAAATTGTTGTCAACTTGACAACGATGGGTCTTTACAAACGTTCAGTTCTTGCTTTTGTCCACTTGTTCGATAATAGATCCCTCAATTTGTTAGAATACAAAATAACCTTGACGCTCGATGCTATGATGTAGAATGATTGTAATATTGGAATAAATGCAGATGACAGATCCCTGCAGCAGAAACTAATGACATATTTTGTATTACAAAAATTAAAGGGCACATTTAATTAACTTTAAATAAGAAATAAATACTCTATATATCATTAGATGTTGATGGATTTTTTACCTATCTTAATGAACATCGGGAAGTTACTCTTGTTCGTATGCAAAAAGCTCGAACTGTATAAATAGTTGAATATTTATAATAAATTAAAACTAAATGGTGTTAATCTTTAAACATGTTAACTGCAAATAATGTTTGATGAATTTAGAATGAACATAAATTTAGCCCTATCGGTCCCTTTGGTTTAATGGTTTACAAATCGTTATGTAATTCCTTCAAATAGTTGTCTCAAACATCTATGCCATTGATCTTACCTTTTGAAGAAAAAAAAAAGACGTATTTGCAAAAAAATATAAAACATCGGTATAATATAAAAAAAAAGATATATGTCAAATAGTACATGTAGTAAGGTGAGTAATAAAAGAATTTACACAGTATATGTTAATTGTTCGTTCAAAATTGTCAAACATTGAAGGATGTCCGAAAGGTACTTGGGAAGAAGCTGCACTGAGACATGTTCTCCCAAATGTATAGACCAACAATGTCATCCTGGAAATGGTTCATGTTTTCGGAATGTGAGTATTTTAAAGCAGATGCGTTCAACAAATCACAAACGTGAAATTTGTTAAATTATACAAATACTTGGGTATCCCTAAATTGCTTTGGTGAACATGGTGAAGCACGGAAAGTTATTTCTACAAATCTAAAAAAAGAAGATGTGGTATGATTGCCAATTAAACATGTTTGCTGGAGCCAAACCCTCCCCCTACCTAGGACAGTTCGGCATAAGAACAAACTATAAACATTAGTTGAAAAGGCTTAATTCATCAGATCTGATAAAGGCTGAAAAAATTGATGAATAATTACGATTTACATTTTTGATCTCAATAATGAATCATATTTCATGTTTTATATCAATAATATATCGTATTTCACGAATATATTTGATGTTTTGTGTCATTTGATTGTTGTATCGTTGATGTGTACCTTAATAGTATGTAATGTAATGTATATTGTGTGTAATTTCATTATATTTCTAATGCCTATAACCTATACAAATCTTTAGTGGCTTGATATATTGGCTGTGTACCATTGATAAAAATTACGCGTATGTTTTAGCTTTGCCATATATGCATATACCATATATAACGTATGTGTCACTTATCATGTTTTTATATATATGTTATGAGTTATTATAGACATGACATTTTATGTTTATTATGAAGCATTTTGTTTCTTTTACGCTAACTGTATTTGAATTTTAAGTTGTTGCATTATGCTTAGGTGAGTCTTATTAATATATATATAAATTACCTTTATAAAACTTAGATGTGGTATAATTGCCCATGAGAAAACTTGCCAACAGAGACAAAATGACGTAGAGTTAACAACTACAGGTCACTGTAGGACCTTCAACAACTAGCAAAACATATACCAAACAATAAACTATAGCAGGCCCTGAAATGACAGATATAAACAGATCTAATCACAGTGTTGAATTGGTATTCTTTTGTAAAAAGTCTATTGAAAGAATCGATATGTTTATTTAAAGAATCGTACCTAAATTTACGGGCTCGGTAAACAACGGCAACGTACACATTTATGTAATAACTATGTCTTTATCTGGTCAGAAACCAATATCATAATTGTGTTCACATTATAGTAAGTCATATCAGTATGTGCAAGAATGTTTATCTTTATTTGAAGAAACCTCTTTCAGATTTTTGATTACAAAAAGGCTGTGCAGTCGTAAGTAGTGCATTCAATGAGTCCAGAGAAAACAACTTAAATGTTGATTATAGCAACTTAATATTTGAAGGCAGTTTCTTTTTCTTTGCGTTTTTTTCTAAATTATTTGTATCATTCTTTTTTGTTTAATCTATCTCTGTAATTTCATAGCTGCATATTGGGTCCATTATAACCTCGCTTGAAATGTAAGTATTATACACAACCCTAGTGACAGTAATCATGTAAGCTAGTAAACAGATGAAAATGTAACATATGTCACTAGTTCCATTTTAATTGGAGCTATAATTATAACAATTCACCAAACCTTTAATGGTGAGAACTACTCATGAATAACATTAAGTATTGCAGTAGCTTACTTAGGAAATAATTTAAGGGTAAACACACTATTCAAATGTTGCCAAGCATTCCATTCAGAATCGCACGTCTCTAACAGATCGTCTTGGGCCGAATGACAAATCACGAAAAGACAAATACAAGTTTCCAAAACAATTAAACCAAAAGCCAAAGGATGAATACCATGGCCCGAAGTAAAATCCAGGTAATGATTATTAAGTTCTTGAGGGATAATCCTCTTCTTGTTTAAATAGGACAGCCTTCATGTTACTCGTTAAAAGGGCGGAGATACATCGAATTCATTGATAAATTACGAATAAACGGATGATGCGCACCCATTTCAGTTCTTTCTACATTGTTTTCTAGAATAGTCAATGTAAAAGTAGAAAAGAGAGACGAAAGATACACAAGGGACATTCAATCTCATCAGTCGAAAATAAACTAACAACGCCATGGCAAAAGAAAAGGACAAAAAAAAGAAACAAAGGAAAGGAGAAAGGGACTGGTGATATGAAAATTGAGGACTATCCATTAACGATTAATTGGTACACAAACACTTATTGGTATATAAACCTGTCTGCTGTGTACTTAAATGTTCCTATTGTCTATAATAAACCTTTTTCATACTGATTAAAATATGTGTAAACTAAATCCCTTGAGTACTAACAATTGATATTTTAGCTATGGGAAATATGGCCGATCTAATACCTTCAATTGAACTTTGCTTTAGTATCCAGCAACCACAAGTATTCTTCAATCATTAATCTGTGTCTTGTGGTCTTTTTTGTGGTTGATTGTGTGATTAATACCAATTTGATGAACCAATCACTGTTTAAAAGGTTGTTCTTGTGTGTTCGCATGCTTTATTTATTTCACTTCCGTCCAGGGTTTATTAACAAATTTTGATTCCTGCAATATTTTTAGTATGACATTCAAATGCTAGAAACATGTTGTCCAGTTGTTGTGAAATGGCTTCTGTCGCTAATGTTACAGTTATAACTTTGAAACAGGCCGTTTGTTTTTCCTTCTTAACAGCTTCATTCTTTTTAACGCCTTGTCTTTTATAGCATACTCTAAGGTACAAGGTTTGCTCATTGGTGTATGTCGTACTGTGCCCTGATGTTGGTAACATATCTTGTCCTTTAGTCTTTTGCTGGAAATTATCTCAAATACATACACATGTTACATTACACATTGGAAGTAAGTAGGATTCAGAGTAATCATAGGATAAATATAATTTTATTTTGTTTATACTAGCAGAAATTGGAATTTTGATCCGGACTAAATAAAACCCAATACAAACAGAATTCCAATATCTTCTAGAAAAAAATAAGGGATATCCAATTGTACTTATTTTCTAGCAGATCCCATGATATTTCTGAAAAAAAATATAGTTAGTATAATTCCAGATTGTACTAGATTGATGTATAATGTCATTGACGTTTTATTCATTTATATATTATTAATTATTTAGTATTTGTTTTCAAATTCTGAATTTCACTGGATAAATAGGTAAACAAAATTGATCAATTTATAAATACTGTAGTAAACAAATATATGGTTAGGTCTTATTTATATTACATTAAGTTTCTTTTACATGTTTTAAGTGGTTTATATTTTACAACATTATCTTATTTTGTGTTTATGGCATAAAATTGCGCAAATGAACAACAAAAATTATATGTTTCCTGCACAGTTACAGACGGGAACCCACTGATAACCATTCTATTCAAACATGCTTCAATATGTGTGGATTTCGATCATAATAAGGGCTCGACGTGATAAAATCCAGTTAATCAAAAAGATCATCATCTGAACAAAATATCATTTCTTGATATCTTATTTCAAGAATTTGAAACTGTACAATGTACTTGTTCTATTATTCTTGTGAATTCGATCCAAATAGTTTTAACCTATATGTATATTTTAAATATATGTCCAAGGAATGCTTCCAACTCGTCATGGATCTTTTACGCCTTGCTGCCTTCAAATAATTGTTTAATTCATAACAATAAACAATTCAAAAATTGTTTTGGGTATTACAAATAAATGTATTCGTTATGACTCATCTAGTTCCACCCAGAATCATACTAGTATTAATCTAGATATCCAAAATCCAAATTGTTATACGAGGAGGATTATAAATTCCAAAACATTAAAATTTAAAAAGAAGATGTGGTATGTTTGCCAATGAGACAAGTCTCCACAATAGACCAAATGACACAGAAATTAACAACTATAGGTCACCGTAAGGCCTTCAACAATGATCAAAGCCTATACAATTCAAACGAGGAAACTAACGACCTAATTTATGTACAAAATAATGAACGAAAAACAAATATGAAACACAGCAACAAACGACAACCACTGAATTACAGGTTCCTGACTATTAACTTATCTATTGGCGATTTATACACGGTTCTCCAACTCAGAACAATACAAAAAACAAATGAGATTAAGT
This sequence comes from Mytilus coruscus, assembly GCA_017311375.1. Lineage (NCBI taxonomy): Eukaryota > Metazoa > Mollusca > Bivalvia > Mytilida > Mytilidae > Mytilus > Mytilus coruscus. The sequence continues at coordinate 71,191,832 of CM029595.1, read as the reverse complement.
ATAAATATTCTTCCATCACAGTTCATTTTCCGATTATAATATAAAATCAAAATATATATATGTCAGTTTTAAAGACATTTAACAGTACACATATAATTATATATATCAACTTTCAGGACATTTAAGTACAAATATATTTCAGACTCAAAGTTATTTATATTTTGGAATTAAAATTAAGTATAGACTGTTTTGAAATTCAAAATGTTAAAATTTTGACTTTAACTCGAAAGTCTAAGTTTGAAATTCTTGAAATTCTATTTTAACTTTTCAATAGTCGAAATTTTAAGTTTAAAGTCAACATTCAGAGTTAAAAGATAATATAAATTATGGCTGAGTATAAAATTTGCAGAAAATTCAAGCCAACACAGAAGCAAACTAGATGTAATTAGCTGCGTTTCAACATTTTAAAGCGCAGATTTTGTTGTATCATACTACCAAAGAGTCCGTAAGTTAATGCATTTTCCTGTGCATATTTATTTGTCCGGTACATAACTTGGTGTTTTCATTAAATATATATTTTTTGCTTTTCTTACAAGATTTCATAGCCCAACTTGTGTTGTATTATAAGTAAATAACAAGTCAAAGCATTTTCCTGTATAAATGTTCAAGATTTTATACTATATTCGTCTATTAGCATGATTAGTGCATACATTAACGTGTCAATTATTGCGATTGTAAAATTGTTTCGTTGTACATCACTGCTGTGTTTATATTAGTGTTCTTTAGGGAAATAAATAAGTTTATTTCTGATATTGACTTTTTTTCTCAACTATCACTCAAACGTTAATTAGAACTGGATTCACTGTAACTCTAATTACAGGTTAATTTTTTGTATCCTTATAGCTTAAAAATCGCGTTTCTCTAAGGCGAAATTATTTACCTGTATAAAAAATATCAAATGTTGGAGAAACGTGATCACACCTTATTGGTCATGTTAATTTTCAAACTTTTTCAAATATAGCTAGTAAGTAATGCATATTAATTTGATTGCTCTTATACCTAATGAACTATATGACTAAATGGGACCTAAACATAATAGTAAAATTCATCATTGGTCAATATTGCTTCAAGGAGTTGGAATTTTAGTTTCTAAATTTATAAACGGACAATTAATTAGAGTTATCATTTTGCTCACATCAAGCTAGGTATATATTTTAATAGATTATAGTACCATAATGTAATGCAATAACAGGTGAACAATTAGCATGATTAGGAGGTTTTTAATCATTTGTGATTATATCATACACATTGTGGACTTAAATTGTGGCGATCCGTAGTTGCTTTGATAAATGTATAGTTATTAATAATGCTATTTAAAAACAAAAATTTCAGTAAAATTGATAAATCATTTCTTTGCCGCATCAAATTTCATAATAATATTTCAGTAAAAGCCAGAAATAATCAATCTACACTATACGTTTAGTAGATTCGAGATGTGCATGCGTAATTCTAAATTTTATTCTTGAAAGGAAAGGAGTGATTTCTATCACCTCAGCACATTTTATTTTTTTTTGCCTTTGAATTTATAAAAAAAAAATAATGTTTTGCTGGATCAAACAACATGCGTGTGAAGTTACCCAAGCGTACATTTCATTGTAATATATCTTTACAAAACATTGCAATTATATATACACATTGCACTATTGAATTACAAGTGTATGCTTGACTGGTATAGGAAAAAATATATCCTTATTTTAAATGATGTAGAATACCTTGAATCCTTCACGTGTCGATCTATTTTAATGGTATGATAGTCTATCCGATACGAGGTATGTCTTCTTTCACAATGTACTAAATAGCCATTTATTTTGTTTTTACTTACATTACTACATTATCATTTTCAAAGTATAAATTGCATTATTTTCAACACAAAATAAACATATGAAATGTTAATATGTTGATATGTTGGAAAATGCACATTTATGACGAGCGCTGCAAGACATCTTTAATGCTTTTTTTTTGTTTGTTTAGTGGAGAGTGGAGAAATGGCTGATTGGGTTTATTATATCATCAACAATCTAATCTTACCCAATATTTTCTTTAAATCCTCATCTAAATTCTGTTTACCGGAGAACACAATACATGTATGTTTTGTTAACGTTAAATCACGTTCATTGTAGTGTAATCGTTATATCTAAAACGTAACAGTTATTATTTTTATATTAAATGTGAAATATCGGATAAAAGTATATGCCTGGCTGGTATAAGTGTATTATTATCTTGATTTAAATTTAGTCAGATTACTTGGACCCATCATCTGTGTATTTACTTTATTTTTTATCATATGATGACATATTCGATAAAAGGTATGTCTTCTTTCATTATGTACTAACTAACAAGTTATGGGTTTTACATATGCAGTAAACTTAACCGAACATTATTTTATAATAGAACATACTGAATAAATGCGTTTGATAGAATTTGCTTTTGAACATTTTCTTCTTCTTTTTATTTTGTCAAAATGAGTAATGTTTGTTGATGGTAGTAATCGATTCGGTGTTAGATATACGTTAAAGGTTGCTATTTGTAAAAACAGCTGTTTGACAAGCAACGCCCCTTTTGGGGAGATATATACTATTAATAGATATTTGTTTTGTTTACCTACTGGTTCCCAGATATGATCTCTATGTTTTATATCATAAAGACACAACTTGGGAATATAACCATGTATATACACATGGGGAGATATATACTATTAATAGATATTTGTTTTGTTTACCTACTGGTTCCCAGATATGATCTCTATGTTTTATATCATAAAGACACAACTTGGGAATATAACCGTGTAAATCCACATGGATAGCGGTTAATTTGAATTCTGAGGAAGATCCAAAGTGAAGGGAGGTCTAGAACAGCATTTTAGTATAATTTTAAACTCTTAGAAGTTAGACATGTTAGAGGCATATAAATGTTAAAATTTGCCACTCAGCCCTATGTTTTGACCTTTGATTTAAATAATAGTGCATATGAACTTTCCTTTCTAGAACATATTTTTTACGAAACTTCATAGTAAAAGTGGCACAGTTTTAGCCGTAAAGGAGTTTCAATGGAAATTGCTTTGGCTATATTTACAGAATAGCAACCTATAAAAACGATATCTTTTATATTTCTTTATTAATGGATTTGCATACATGAACAATTATTAGAAGGTATATTCTGTTGTATACTATTTATTTCAAAATAGTTTTCCAGGAGTGAAACTTGTGGGAGTGCTTAGAACCAAGGTTTTGACACTCTAGAGTCTCTACCAACAGTGGATTGTAATGAAACTCATACACTGTCATGTGATATCGTTTATGGAAATGATGACATATTCATACATGAATATCATGGGTACATACAGATATGATTTTATACACCGATATTAAAAAATTCAGAGTCACCTTTTCCCGAATGTGACCTACCGAATTACACTTATTACCGGGTTTGAACTAACATGTGCAACACGACGGGTGCGACGTATGGAGCAGGATCTTCTTACCTTCCGGAGCACATGAGATCATCCCCAGTTTTTGTTGGGGTTCGTGTTGCTCAGTCTTTAGTTTTCTATGTGTTTTGTGAACTATTGATTGTCTGTTGGTCTTTTTCTTTTTTAGCCATGGCGTTGTCAGTTTATTTTCGACTAATGAGTTTGAATGTCCCTCTGGTATCTTTCGGCTTTCTTTTACGTATATATAACTATTACTTTGATTATAAGATTCAATTCATTTCGTAAAAAAAAGTCAGAAGCACCAATTCGACAAGATGGATTATTGCCTTATACTGTCTTAGAGAAAATACTAATCGACAAAGACCCAGTGGATAGTGTTACCTGTTAACAAGATTAAAAATAACCACGCCTCTATAATGTCCGATCATCTAATATATGCTGTCCTTGCATTGACGTGTTTTGTTTGAAAACAAGTTAAATTAAGCAATGGTAATATACTTTTATATAGACGGCCGTTCGGTTACCTATACATGTAGCTAACATCTACGTTCATTTGCCGACCAACGTTAAAAATTTCATATGTGAATCTTTTTCTCGTTCAAACATTTAAACACAACATATTAATCATACTGTATTACTTTTACTATACATAGAAAGGATAAACTACACATATCACAGTACTTTGACCTTTCCATAATTGTAATAAATAAAACAAAATCATCACTTATTATATAAAAAGGAATTAAATACATTTGTTTTATTCGTGTTCGCTTCATTTTATAGATTGTCTTGTTTCATGATGTAATACTTATGAAGATGCAAGGTTTATATATTCTTGACGAATTACATTTGCGATATTTTTTTACTCAGCAAATTTGCGAAACTAAATGCAAAACGTAGTTGGCTTATTTTGTTTTCTAGTTCTGAACTCGTTTTACAATTCTCCTGTGTATCTGATGTTTTATGGAAAGTATTTCTATTTGTATTATAGGTTTTTTCTTTTTGTTTTTTGTTTTGTTTTGCATTTGAACATTTTAAGTACAACATTCGGGCTTTCTTTGAAGTATCAAACTCAAACCCTCACTGTTGTAATACACTGTTGTAGTTAGTTGCAAATTCAACATATAATTAATGACTACATTTGTTAACGAAAATTTAAACAACAATCACTAAATTGTAGTCCTGATTTTAATCAGAAATAATTTAAGTATTTTATATTCGAAAGACAGCCGTGTTTACCTAGTAAATGCTTTTGTTCTACCTGGAAATTATCTCTTATGGATATTTGGTTTCAGGATAGAATTTCCGTCTGACTTGTTTTGGTTTTTAACAAAAAGATCAACATTTGATAAAAACTTCCTTCTATTTTGTTATGAAATATCGTTTGATTATAAAAGTGATTGTTCATTACAAGCGTTTTGATATACATATGAAACGCATCTCGAAATATTAAATTGACATAGCTTACTGTTCGGTGTGAGCCTAGGCTCCGTGTTGAAGACCGTACTTTTACCTATAATGGTTTACATTTATAAATTTTGACTTGAATGGAGAGTTGTCTCATTGGCACTCATACCACATCTTCTTATATCTATAAAGCTTTTTTGTTTTTGTTTTATATGTTTTATTCTGCAAGTAACAGTGTTAGATTCTATACTGTAAATGGTAGCACGTGAATGGACAATATCCTTGAAAAGAGGACTTATTTTTAAGGCATTTAACAAATGAATAAATAGAAAAATAAATATGCAGTATAAAATACTAATTATAATAATGAAAAAGAAGCAGTGACACTTTTATGTTTCTTCCCTCTTTTTTTTTGTGTTAATTTTTTAAATCATCACTTATTTACATATCAAACGAAACTTTAGAAATATACATGCACGGTTTCATCAACTACGCTAGAATTATGTGTCTCTACATATATGTTGGTTAAATTTCTTTGACGTAGATTATACATCACTAATTATTCACAATTACCAACCATATCCAAAATGACGTAAATTTAAATATCTATATGCTACCGTACATTCTTCAACAACTAGCAAAACCCACACCATTAAATCATCTATAATAGGTCCCAAAAAAATGAGTACAATTCAAATGAAACAATCAACGGCTTGAATATTGACAAATTAGTTTGAGCCTAACACAAATTCGACAGACAGCAACCAGAGACTATTAACATATTTTATTCTGACTACACGACGATTGTTAGATGTAGAACAAGATCCCCGGGAGCACATTCTAATACCCTTATGTTTACTTTAAAGGGGTTCGTGTTCTTTAAATTTGGTTTTCAGTGATGTCTTGAGTGCTTTTCAATTTTGAAACACCTGTGTTGTTTTTCCCTCAATAGACTTTACTATCCTTTGTCTTGAAACACATGTTTTCATTTCAAATGTCGGATTCCGTCAAATGATATGGTTAGAAATTCTTAATTACCGATGGTTTACTAATTGGATGATGTCTTAGATAAGAGTCAATGACCAATCCGCTATTGTGTGGTGCTTAATCACTCACTTGATGTAAAGAACCAACATAGTATAAAGAAGTAACAAGAAATGTGAACAGTTGAATTATGATGCGCAGAATCTGCTTACCCTGTTTTTGTTGGGTTCGCATTGCTCAATCAAGTTTTCTATGTTGTTTTGTGTAGAATTGTTTGTCTTTTGATTGGTTTTCGTTTTTTTTTTTTGTCTGACAAAATGGTCAGTTTTCTTCGACTAATGAGTTCTGAATGCCCCCTTGATATCTTCCGACCTTTTTTTTTTTAAACAATTAATGTCTATTGCAATATGCTAATGTACATGAATATGAATAAGAATACAGTATTATGTATTGCAAACTTATCCAATATTGAAAGCATTAGTCTTATTTTAAGTGGCCCTCGGACATGACTGGTAATATAGCATTGTACGTGAAAGTAGGAATTTTCCTATGTAAACAGATGAGTCCCTTAGGGGAACGATTTTAGATTTTCTTTTTGTTTTAAAAACATGAACGGTTTAAAAAAAAAACTTGAATCAGGGTTTCTTATTATATAAAAGCTACTTCTAAACAGTGGTTCGTGTTTGTTTGATCATGGATCAGGTAGGGTTCGTGATTCTTTAATATGCTATATGTGAACTATATATTCTATTGTGAACATTTCTACCTCAGGAATAGATTACCTTAGCTGTATTTGGCAAAACTTTTAGGAATTTTTGGTCCTCAATGCTCTTCAACTTCGTACTTTATTTGGCCTTTTTAACATTTTTTGATTCGAGCGTCACTGATGAGTCTTTTGTAGACGAAACGCGCGTCTGGCGCAAATATATAATTTCAATCCTGGTATCTATGATGAGTTTATTTACGTAGCTGAGACTCTTAAAGTTCTACCTTTAATCCGTTACATTATTTTGTTTTCTACATTTAAGCAAAATATTAGTTCCTTTTGTAACTGCAAGATATAACATCAGCTGATATGTTATTGGTGTTACTGATCCACACAATTTTTCAAGTGATTGTTACAGCTCAACGTAAGTTAATGTTGTATATTCAAGCGTTTCCTTTCTATATGTCATATGCCCATTGATTATATTTACCCTTCATTTTCAGCGGAAATGCTATTAGAACATGCAACACCCTATATACTACTATAGCTCCACTACAATATACTATATTTTCTAACTCTGTTCCTCGGCGTAAACGCAGTCAGGGGCATGTAGGCAAACTTTTACTCCTTCCCTTTTTATAAAATTGAATCTCAAATACAGCGATCCTACAAAAAACAAAATACGCAAAAAGTCCCAAAAGGTTACATTCTGCTATGTAGATGATGTTTACTCAAATTTTACTTAAAACTGAAGTACTTCAAGTATGTTGATCACAGCAGACCTTCGATGACTCTTAACAACACTCTTTTGTAAAACTAAACACTGAAATAAGATGCTAAATTTTCTAGTTATTAAGCTATAATTGTAAACAATCTCACTTCACCAGGTAATACGATGATTCATAATTGTAAATCATCAAATTTTGTTTACAGATTGAAGTGGAGATTTTGCGGACTGTTTTATTTCGTTGAAACAATAATCAATGTTTGCAAGAATTAATTGACTTTGATCATCCTTGGACTCATTGCTGCATAATTTTCTCCTCTGAGACCGTTGCTGCAAGATCTTCGATACTATTTCGGATTGTGTGTCCGTGAGATTTGGAAATACTACAAATCATCACATATATCTGGACGAATTAACTGGAGCTATCAAATACAATAAGGCCTTCACAATTACAATATTATATGACCTAAGTCTAAAAGTATTTATTCTTTTCAAATGAAATTAAAACTAGCTCAACTAATAAGCATATCTTAGTTTTGTTAACATTAAAAAATAATAATGGTATATTTTCTTTAAATCCCTATCCATAAGTGTATGTATACATTTCTTAGATGTTGCCGAAAAGTATCGCCAATCCGGCAACGAGTACCAACTGAATAAAATATTACCCTGTCCTTCTCGGAAGCTGTGGGAAACACTATTACCCTACAGCTTTCCTAAGTTTGTTGTTTTAAATTCTGTTTGTTGTTCTGATTTAACAATTTTTGCGTCAGCAATTAATCATTAAACAATTTAAGGCACACAGTTGCATACTGACACCTATTTCTGAGAAATTTTTCGACAAAAGACTTCACAGACCTTCTTAACTAATGGTGTAATGTAGTCAAATTAGGCTTAGTAAATAATACACCTGTCAGACCACGTGAGTGATGTTTTCACACTTACTTATTTGTATTGTAGATAATAAGCATTATGAGACCATTTGTCATTCGCTGACCCACTGAAATATTGAAATTTTTATACCATTCAGTGTTACTTTACATTAAAATAAAGCAGCATACAAATTTTGTTTTATTAGATGCAATATCCTGGTAAGCACATGACAAAAGGAAACTTTAAGCAAATACTTTTAAAGGCTTTTCACTAAGTAATGTTGAATGTAGTGTCAGTACTTGTTGATCTATTGTAATCGACTCAGGTGGTTGATACACTGTATTAAATGAAAAATAATGTAGATGCATAAAGCTACGATTGATCAAATTATTTTAACTCTATTAGGCCGTTATTTCAGATTTAAGGGAAAGAACGAATATCGACATCCTAAACATGCTTATTGCAATAATTTGAATAAACGGTGTTAGAAAAAAAACTTTTCTTAAAGTACACAATATAAACAATCAATCTCGTCTGTGCAGCCCTTGAATGGTGTAAACTTCCCAATAAAATGTACATGGTGTAATGGTGTTTAGTGTGTATGGTGTCAAGGTGAATGGTGTACAGTGCAATGGTATATGGCACGTGTTGTGTAGAGAATGGGGAATGGTCCATCTAGAAATCGGGAATGGTGTGAATTAATGGTGTGAAGCTTTTTTTCTATGAAATTGTAGTTCCTATCTTTACAATTTTATCTACAAATGTTGTCATTATTACGTATTATGCATCAATGATATATTTTACAGATGATATATAATCTAATTTATATCTATATTTGTTTAAACAGATAACCTTACACCGTTTGGAACAGCTACGCAGAGTTCTTTCTATGGAGAAGGTCATCCCATAAATGCTATACACCCACCTATATCAAATGCCTTTACCACGGGTATATGTTCCCACACAGACCTAAGTAGTAAACCAGCTTGGTGGATGTTCCATTTATCGTTTGAATCTGCGTACATCACAGATATAATTATATATTATAGAACAGGCTGTAAGTATACACAATACATCATAATATAACTTTCACATGTGTTATCAGCAAACTCTTTTTAAAGAGAGGCGAAATAAATCAAAGGGACATTCACACTCATAAGTTGAAAACATACGGACATCGCCATGACAAAACAAAACCGAAAAAAATCAAAAGACAAACAACATTATACAAAAATCAATATGTAGGTGATAAGTCTAATTCCGTATGTCATATTCGGGAAAAAAGGGGACGTATACAATGTATTAGTTGTGTATCTAACAGTAGGAAAAACGTTTTGAATTATACATTATGTCATTAATCAACCAACGGTCTAATCTATTTAAAAAACTAGAAACGAGAAACACTTATGAAACACACTAACAAACAACAACCACTGAACAACAGGCTTCTGACTTAGGACAGGTGCATGAAAATGCAGTGGGTTTAAACGTTTTAACAGGCAACAACCTTCACCCTGATCTGAAATGGTGGTATACATTACAACATAAAAAGACACACAAAAAAATATCAATTGAAATGGCTTAACTCGATCAAAAAGACAATATACAAAAACAAGTAAATATACACTGAGCGAATAAGTTTGATCTATGACACACTATGAATAAAAAAGATGTTTCAATGTCTAAAAGACAACATGTATGATTGTGTCTGTAGCGCAACTTATTACTGATAGACCGATCAAATGGATTATAGCCGATAAATTAATTATGAAAAAATATAGAGGTGCTACTGGTTATAACGTAAACACGCGTTATTTTGATCAAAATGTACTTGTTTTTTCCCCGTCTGACAAAATTAAGAATTTTAAAAAGGTACAACGATAAACCCTTCGTTGTTTTGATTAAACAATGTATTATTTTGAAGACGATATTTAAGACATGTACATGCGTTTAGATCTTCTGTAATCATTTGAAAAACATAATGCAAGAGCTATACCTATATACAGCTAGCTTTTACGCGTTTGCACCTAGTCGCGTATTGTAAAATAAATGCAGAAGAAAAACAAACAAAATTTATTAGACTAGTTACTTGAATGATATTTGCTGTTTTTTCTATATATATCACCACATATATTTTCCACTTGTTGTAGCCAAAGCCCCGTCTTTCTTTTGTTTAAATAACTCAGTATGGAATGAAAAGGGAAAATACTCCACAGAAACTGCTAAATATCAAGTTATATGACGTAAAACTTGTTTTCACTGAAGAATAAATTCACCATATATATATTAAAATAAAATATTGACAGAAAATTAACTAAAATTCTCTTTCTCTCAACAAACTTTTTTATATTGACACAGACTCTCTTGAGCAAACTGAACAACATTTACCATCTTAAGAATATCTTTATTTCATCAATGTTTTTTCCTCCTACAGGTATATTGTCTCCTTGGTATCTCCATTATTTTTTTACGAAATGACCATTGTCGTTTTATAATATCATTATCTGGTTGTCTAACTGGAGTGTATTATTTACTAGGATTTTAGAATGTATTCATGGTAATCTTAATGCACTTGGGGATACAATGAAAAGTCATACAACACCAACAATTAATGGTACATAAATAAACCAAATGTCAAATATCCAGAATTTATAATACTTTTACACAGAAATACATGAAATAAAAAAGCAAGCCCAATATGAAATTATTATTTTTTTCATGCGAATTAAAAGGTGAAAAGTCGTTCAGTTTAGGTCTTTTTAAGTTAGATTAAATGTGTAAACTCCTGTCTGAAGTCGTATATATAGTTCATCATTCATAGTGCTTTTGCTGATATTCGATGTATTATCAAGATTATATGTTCGCCGTATCCATGTAGTCAAACCTATATGAGAATCTGTCCATGTCTTGATTTGGACAACAGTTGTTATATTATGAAAAAAAGTAAAATAACAAAAATACCGAACTCTAAGGAAAATTCAAAACGGAAAGTCCCTTATCAAATGTCAAAATCAAAAGCTCAAACTCATCAAACGAATGAAAAACAACTGTCATATTCCTGACTTGGCACAGGCATTTCCTTATGTAGAAAATGGTTGATTAAACCGGGTTTTATAGCTAGATTAACCTCACACTTGTATGACAGTCGCAAAAAATTCCATTACGATGGACACTTAAATTCCTGGTTAAAGTCATCCACGAAAACTACGACAATTGGTACTTCACGAATAAAAATACTTACACAGCAGTCTATTAGTTTTGCAACGAAACAAAAACGTTTAAAATTCACTAGAAAGTCTATTCGTTGTTGTGCTGTGATGCGAGGAGATACTGCATATGCCCAAATTGCGGATTATGATAATTAAAATATATTCATGCAAGTAATATACAAATGGGTTTTCATTTATTACAGATGCTCATCGGATGGACGGATTTAAAATATATGTGACCAACACATCAACTATTCCACCTGACGGCTACCTCTGTTATGAAGATCCTGATCCTGGTCTTCCAAACATCACTCAGACAATACCATGTAATCAACTGGGAAAATACATCATTTACTACGATGATAAAGGAGAGAAGGACTTCGGACCTTTGGTAGAATTATGCTATGTTGCCATTAATGGTTGGTTTTTTGTTACTGTTCATAGTATTTTATTTATTTTTTGAATGTATTGAACCTTACTTCTCCTTTTCGATTGATTAAGTTCTTTAACGATTATTTAGATTTCGTGCTCAGAAATTGACCAATAGCATTAATGAAATGCAACTACTTGTAAGATAAGAACATTTTATATAGAAAACTCGATATGATCGAACACCACCTAATTTGATTACATAAATCTTACAACTGTGTGCTTTATCCTACAATTGAATGAATAGTCGACAGTTTCATTCAAAAGATTATGTCATTTCATGCAATTTATACTAACCATGGTTTGAAAATAGGTGTCCCTTTATTTATCAGTTTTCATTGATTATTTTTCAATTCGTCAAATACAAATCTGCATTTTTAATAGCTATTTTTATTCGCCTGAAAAAGATAGAAAATGTGTAATTTCCAGTTGTACGTACAGAACAACTGTTTGTCGTCGTTTCTATCTGGAAAGGCTATAATTATATGTGTTACGGATACATCAGTCGGCTCTGTTTCATTTGAAATATTCAATAGTCGTAAATAATGCACTACTTAAATACACTCAAATGGGTCTGAAGCAACTATAAACGGTCGTATCTTAAGTACTCTCTTATGTAATTTAAATAATTTGTCTTATATATGTGTGTATTCGATCAAAATTTTGATTTATAAAAGTCTATATATATTCTAAAAACTTTAAACGCAAGAGGAACAGTCAACGATGGAAATTCGAAAACGAATACGTCATCAATCGTCTAAAACACCCTTATGCTTAAGATCGTTATTAACACCAGCTGTTGAGAGCGAATCTTAAATTTAATTTATAAACAGATAATGTCATATTCTGTAAAACGTAAAAATAATATAATTACCGAACTCCAAGGATAATTTAAAACGGAAAGTCTCTTATCAAATAGCAAAATCAAAAGCTAAAAAACATCAAACGAATGGAAAACAACAGTCATATTTCTGACTTGGTACAGGCATTTCCTCATGCAGAAAATTGTGGATAAAGTCTGGTTGTATAGCTAGCTAAATCTCCCACTTGCATGACAGTCGCATATAATTCCATTATATTGAGAACAATATGTGAGCAAAACAAACAGGCATAAAAGCTAAAAATGTAAAAATTGGGGCACAGCAGTCAACATTGTGTTATAATCACTATAAAAACAAACAACTATGTCAACAAAGAAAACAAAATGGAATATAGACACTCTATAGACAAAGCACATAAGCATAAATAAAGAGAAAGACCGATTCAAAACCAGCAGGATACATATACCCCAATAGTACCATAAACGAACAATACAAAAAACTAATAACAGCTAAAACGCCGTGTTGAGGATTAACATGCTAGTATTTTTAATTTAAGTGTTTTATTCAGTTTGCATTCAATTTTCAATTCACTGACTGATTTCAAAAGAAACGAACATCATTAATATGATAAAATGATTGTATGCATGGCATGCTCTTATTTCTTTCTAAAACATATTTCTCAGATTTTTCTGACAAGTATTTTCCATTAAGAACATATACTTATCATCTATTCATTAAAATGTCGGACGGAGCCAAAGTAATAGTGAAAGTCGAGTAATTAATTCCCTTGGCGTGTTCAAATAACTCAAAACGTAAGAACAGTCGAATGTTCAGATAAAATCGTAACTTATGTACAGGGGTTTGTGTTGCTCATTCTTAAGTTTCCATGTTGTGGTTTGTGTACTGTTGTTTGTCTGTTGGTCTTCTTTCTTTTTTAGCCATGGTGTTGTCAGTTTATTTTCGACTTATGAGTTTGAATGTCCCTTTGGTATCTTTCTCCTCTCTTTTATATAAATTATGTTTATAATTTTAATTAACTGAAGGTTTAACAACTATGCTAACACCTCTCCATTTGAACTTGGGAGGATAGTTGTCTCATTGGAAATCATACCACATGTCCTTATTTTTATTAGATCAAATCATTTGATGTCAGCATTATAATTTAATTTATCCTGCCATCAGCAAACTATTGTACAAATAACACGTACACAAATAAGTGTTTGCTTTGTATGTACTTGTACAAATAAAGGCTCCTGTTACCCCACTTCAATGTTGAGCAAGCGATAATGATTTTTTTTTTTTTTTTCGTGTAACAATTTATTTTGAGGTCCTCGTCGCGGTCCGCTTTAAAACACTGTTGATTGCATTTAAAAAATCAGAGACAGGCATTTGGATTGAAAAAACTAAAGCGTCAAGTGCCGGGTGTAAATTGCAGAATAAAATCAATATATATATACATTGTCGGAAATATGAAACTTATTTGTACTCGCTACGAAATATGTGAAAAGCTCGGCGAGTCTCACATTTCGTCCTGTTTCGAATGCTCGTACGGATACATTCTATATTTTCCGACAACGTACATATATTGTAAACGAATGGTTACAATACCATACGTCGGATGATGTCGCTATGTAATTAAACAGATCAGAAAAGGGAAAAGAAACTTGCTTTATTACTAGACCTTAGTTGTCACAAAGAGTGAGTAAAAATTGCTATTTCATCGTTTTTCTGCTATTCGTACACTACTGTGACTTTCTGTAATTTAAGGTTCAAAAGCATAACTGCATTCCTCATTTCTGTTTTAGCTTAAAACAGTAAATACCCAATACCATAATACCGATTATAGAAATACCTTTAAAGTATATTTTTACACACTTAATGCATCATTCCAATGTTAACGTATTACCATATATCCTATAGTACATAACGAGTTTCTTCTATATTATTTTGCGCCTGTTTTAAAGCCAGTGACGAAATGTAAGTAAATAGGGTAAGGATATCTTGTTCTGAATGCATCAGTCGTAATACGATTTCAATGGTCTAAACAGATAAGACGGGTTCTTGTTGCCTTCATTTTTCATTCCATGATTATTTTATATTCTAACTGTGTGTCTCTAAATAGCCGTCTCAAGAACGAATATACCGAAATTTTGTTATTTCACATTTTCGAAAAATGTCGGATAATAAGTTAGTAAAACAATCATTTATATATTCAGTATATTAGACTGTCGATTTCGATTATTTTTTTCATATGAAACTTCATGATACATATTATGCGGGTTGTTTATGTTTTTTTATTAGTAGTATTCACGCGACATCTCTTGCTTCTATGGGTAGCGAACACTTTTAAAAGTATTGTATATTTACGATAACAACATACGGTAACGATAGACATTAACAGATAAGTATGCACGTAAATCCTAGTTTAACCCCACTACATTGTGTGTCGGCACTAAGTCAAAATATTAGGAATAGCTTGTGTTTGTTATTTTTGTCTTAAATTTGTTAGTACATTTTGTTTGGGTTTTTTTATCAAAGGGGTCTGAAATGGTAGTTGGGGAGTACTGTTGTATTGTGAAATAATTTTTGGTTAAGTCGGTTATTCTTATATGTATAACATGCAATAAGTAAATTTATGGAGAGCTGTAAACATTGTAGGATGTCCAAAAGGTAGGTGGGGACCAAACTGCAACGAAGAATGTTCCTCTATGTGTGTAAGCCAACACTGTTATCCTGAAAATGGTTCTTGTGTTTTCGGATGTGACCCACAACAATGTTTAAATACAACGTGTGATATATACATAGGTGTTTGTACCGAAGGATGTGTAACTGGATGGGCTGGAGTGTACTGTCTATGTAAGTCCTTTTCTTAGAAGTAGTCTATTTCAACACATAGTCCAGAATATACCATGAATATGACTGTTTGTCATGTTAATGTTATAGAAAAATATAATATTTAAAATTGTTTGTTTCATATTTGTTCATTTGTTAATGCGCTGTGAAAGTCAATGTCTAGTTAGTCAATCAAATAACCAATACGTGTGTATGCATATTTTATGATATCAGAGCGAATGCGTTTTTATTTAAACGTTTTAAACTCGAGCATTTTTACAGGTGTTTTTTATTCTCATTAATTCCAGTTTGACTGTTTATACTGGTCATACTTTTCTCACTCAGTACTATACATTTTGTCTTATTAGCCTACGGTTCGTTTTAATTGTCTCTACTTTTACAACTTAACGGTGCTTTGTGTTTAACATGAAGCTATTCTACACTAAAGTCTAGTTTAACTAGAGATCAGGATAAAAACATCATGTAAATACAACATTAATTTTGTAAAATACACAGTTGAGTTACAAATAATAAAATATAATTAACAACTTGATATTATATCTTGATATCTATATAGAGACATACTTAACTTTAGAATAAACTAACTATTAGTTATGTATGATGTTTGCTTGCTGTGTTAACGTTTCCTGTTATATATGCACGCTATTCAATGTCATTATCTTTCTAATTCTATCAATACATGTCAAATGACATTGTGAACTACAAATATTGCATTTCCTATATCTATATTTATGTTATCAATGACTTACATAATCCTATTATAACGTTCTCTTTCTTTTTATATGTATATAACGTAAATATGTCTCATTTACTATAATGTGGTGTGTTTTAATTATGGGTATCTTACATTTTTTTGTGTATGGGATCATCGTGTTTAAAGTGGAAATTGAAGGTATCCGGCTTATTCTATAGTTTTTATTTCTTATCAATCATCTTTATATAGACATTTTATTTGTCGTTAATTGTTAAAACATTGAAAACGAATGTATCATGTGTAGCTGAATGTCATTCAATTACAACGGTATGCCTCTCCATATTCAGAAATGACAATTTAAATTGTATTAACACCATAGGATGTATAACTTGAAATGGAATATAACAATACAGTTCAAACTATGTAATGATGTTTACTTATAATAGAAACACTTTACATGTTTTTAATTATAATAAAGGACATTACACTCGCAATCAGATGCATCGAATTCATGAGGATCAAACTTTTAGCAACTGTAAACTTTTAGAAAATTTTTGTTTCCTAATTTACATTTTTAACATTATGACTCCTGTTCTATTTTTATCTGCAATATCATACCTGCAAATGGATCCAAGATTATCCAGCTTCTAATGGAACAATCACACATAAACCAATTTACAGTAAAATGTCAAGCTTGCATATAGATGAATACGGGATATATGATGAATGATCCGTCATTTCTAGACCTGTTTCACTACAGTTTATAAAACCTTTGCTGGTAAGTTAATACGAATGAATATTGGTATAAATCCACTGTCTTCCAGAGTGATATGAAAAAAGTAAAACGAAACCAAGAGCTCAGTTAGAATAGATTGTCAATAATGAGCAAAAACGACAGGACTAAAAACATGCAAAATAAGTTAACCAAACACTATACAAAATACAAAGAGTTGATGAACATGGCCCCGAATAATTCAAATTTTGAGCTCAGATACTCTATAAGAATAATCACTGCGTTTCACATTAGGTGCGTACTTCGTGTCATTCACTAAAAGTAAGTCAGATGGATAATAATAAATAAATAACTGCCGAAGGCTGTGTACACGACATGCGCTTCTAGGATGCAAAATCTGAATATATAATGGTAAAGGGACTTTTCCTTAGACAAAATGGACTATTGTCATCTTTACTTAGATATACCAGACGGCTACTGATCAGAAACAAGATATATAAAACGTTTGCTTGTTTGTCTTATCAGTTTGATTATCCCTGTGGTAACTCCTTCCTTTCAAGGCAACAATGATACATGTATATCTGAGACCAAATTAAGCAGATGTTATCAATTATACGTCAACATACAGCCAACGATGAGCAAAACTCATACCGTATAGTAAGCATGTCTTGGGGTCTAGTAAGTTTTTTAATCTCAAATATTCTCTTTTCAGTTTTGGCCAGCGAATTAATAAAAAGGGTACATAAACAAGAACTATGAAGAATGTGCAATAATAACTAGTGAAAAGGTAACTACTTTACTTGATAAGACCTAAGGCAAAAAGGCAACCTACTCGTATGAAGGCATGCAATCTTATACACTTTTTTTTCGGGATGCAGTTGGCGTAAAAAGACAATTAGAGAATGACATGATTTTTTGCAATACAAAGAATAAATTTGTACACAATCTCATTATACGAAAATCAAAGTAACAGTTTGGGCTTGTTTAATAACTACAAATAGGTTCATTGATGTTCATTACCTCCAAAATGCAAGGCAAAATTATTTTTACAAATAACAACAGTATAAATAAACTTGTATTTTTAAATCTATTTCAGCAAAACAAAAATGCAAAGTCAATTTCTAAACGTATGAGCTTTTTTAGATAGTATCGTAAAAGCAGTGTTTAGAATTTTATCTTTATTCAACATCGTCTTTGAAGTCACACTACCATAATCTCAAAATAAAATAAGGAGATGCGGAATAATTGTAAATGAAACAACTAGTCCAAAATACGTGAATTTAAGCATTTATAGTTCACCGTTCGGCCTTTTTCAAAGTTTGTAATATAATTAAGTAAAAGTTAGAACAACCTCTTGTATATATATAGATCTGTGTGTACATACCTAACGTCAAAACCTTAAACAAACGTTGAGAAGCTTTAAAAACTAAAAAGGATCAAACAAAAAGCCAAACCTGGACAAGGAATCAAAATAATGCATGAGGAAGATGCACTTTTTAGTTTGAAATCATTAAGAAATGTTAGAACCGAAAATTTATATAAAACAAAAACCGTATCAAAGTTAGTTAGTAATAATTTTTTTACATTCATTGAAATCTTACTTGACCATTTAAACAAGCGAATATCGAAACAAATCGAAAACTAGCAGAGCTTCGTTATCATTGAAGGACAATTACAAATAACCTACGTTATCTTTTCAGATTGGATCACTGCAATTATTGTTACAGGTGCATCATCCAAGAACTTATTGACGAATACACGTCGTATGATGACGTATCAATAATGTTTAACATTCCATGGCATAATAAAATTGATACATGGATATGATATTCGTGTTGCAACAACATTTTGGATAGACAATTATTCTATGAACTAAGAAGTGAAATATTGACGCTTTTTAAATTAGTGAACATAAACGGGCAAAAATAAAATGACTTAAATTCGTAAAAAAAAACTTTGAACCACAATTACACGAACTTTTGACATTTTGCACCTGAAATAAATGTTAAACAAATTAAGAGCATTCGTGTTTTCTGCATTAAGTAAATAAAATTGTTTCCTTTTGTTTCAGCGTGTCTGTCTTTATTGGACTGCTTTTTTTATAATTGATTAAGAATATCTTAAATTCAATATAAAAATAAGAAGATGTGGTATGATTTCCAATGTGACAACGCACCACCAGAGACCAAATGCCATAGAAGTTAACAACTAAAGGTCACCATATGGTCTCCAACAATGAGCAAAACTAATATCGCATATTAAGCTATAAAAAGCCACGAAATGATAAATGTTAATTCTCCTGACTTGGCACAGCACATACAGAATGTGCCGTGGTTAAACATGTTTGCTGGCGCCAACCCTTCCCTAACCTGGAACAATGGTGTAACAGTACAAAATAAGAACAAACTTTAACAAAACCGGTTGAAAAGGGCTTTACTTACTAGTATCAGATCGATACAAAGCACATAAAAACCTTACAAAAGCACAAAACATATTAAGTACAGATCTGAGAGTACTCGCAGTTACTGAAAGCTAGATCAAAGCCAATATAAACTAATTAAAAAAACCATGTGTCTTAGACTAAAATATCAATCAGTACACATCCAACATCTAATTGATGTAGTGTAAAGACGTCCATTATATTCCCAGAAGAATATTATCATGTGCAATTCCAATATACAGGGTACTGACAGATTGTAGAACCGTGAATGTGCATATGTGTATAACAATAATATTTAGATTGGTTTTAATTTATTGATAACAAAATCAATATTTATATCGAAAAAAAAACAATATTCAAAGATATAATAACACAATACAGTGTTGACTTGATAACCTTTCAGAATAAGTTTATGAAAAGGATCGATAAGTTTACCCCGATCGTATCTTATTTTACGGGCTCGGTAAACAACATCACCATAAAAAGTAGGGTGTGTTATCCCATTTGTAATAAGTCTTCTACAGGTACAGCCAAACTTCAAAACCAAATCTTTGTATCAATGGAAGAATTTAGTAAAAGTTTTACGTAAATTGTGGTAAAGAAATCCTTTACCCATTAATTTACCAGTAATATATAGATTACGCACATTGAAATCTAAATCGTCACTAAAGACATATGCATAGCGAACGAGTTGTGATGTTAACTATGTTATGAACAAATATCTTTTCTAATCGATGCACGAGAATATAATTGTGAATCTTCTAACGGAATTTTTGAAGTTTCGATAAGTCATGGAATATTTATGAATGTATTATTGAATGGATGATCCTGTACATTCATATTCAGTTATGAAAACTTATGGGAAGGCATCCTATCATGGATTTTAACCGAGAATGAGAATGTGGAAATGTCTAGTGGAAACCAACAAAAGTGAATATATCATTATTCGCGGGGTACCAATTTTCGTGGTTTTCATGGGTAAAGGTGAACCACTAATTTAAATGTTTAATGAAGTATACATTTTCTATGTTTGTAAACTAATTCCGTTGGTGTAATTCCAAATTAATATTTAACCTGGGCAAAGATGGCCGATTTTATACCTGCAATTGAACTTTGAATTAGCGTCCACAAACTGCGAATTCTCTTAGATCATTGGTATGTGTCATGTTTTTCTGTTTGTTGATAACGTGCTTAATACCGATCTGATGATGCAAGCTCTGTTCAGGGTTTTTCCAGTTTCGTCACATGTCTTATCGAGGGCTTGCGTTTCCTATCACGATTTCATTGATAGAGGGTTACTGCTCACAAGGAAGCTATAAAACCACGATTTTACAGTGGTGAATTGAAATCAAGCGCTTCATATAAAATGTGGGTCTGTCAACACTTTTACACCATAATAAAAATATAAAAAGAAGCATTCATTTCTTAAATAAATGCATGATCTGATAGCTGTAATACCTAATAAACTGTATGAGAAAATGGGACTTAAACATTATAGCAGAATGGTCGACTTTGCTGGAGAGAGTTGGAACCTTAGTTTCTGAATTTATCAACGTACCCTTTATAAAAGTTATCAATTTATTCACTTCAAGCTAGGTATATAATCAATAATAATACCATGATGCAATACCATAACAGTTTAACAATCAACGTACCCTTTATAAAAGTTATCAATTTGTTCACTTCAAGCTAGGTATATAATCAATAATAATACCATGATGCAATACCATAATAGTTTAACAATCAATAACATAAAGGCATAATTAACTTAGGATAATAACATATGACACAAATATTAACCTTAATAGCAAATTTATCAACAAATACTAACATTGATTTTACAACAAAAACGTTTCGATTCAAACTAGAATATTTTAACATTATATGAAATGAATATGTTTGTGCTAGAAATAACCCTAACACACTGTACGTTTTGTAGATTTCAAATACATTATTTTATTTTCTACACTTCTTGTGTTGAAAGAAAAGAGTCGATAGGTTCTATCACACCATCAAAAATCATTGTCTACCCTGTATTTAATGTTTTGACGGAACAAAAACAACATGCGTGTGACTTTTACCAAACGTACATTTCAATGAAAACATTTTTCTTAAATGTTACAAATAGATCTTCATGATCCATTATTGAATAACAAGTGTGTGCTTAAATGGTAGAGGAGAAATCATTTCTTTATTAACACGATTCAGATTACTTTGAACATATTAGGTGTCAATAAAATAATGATTTATCCGATGGAAGGTATGTCTTCTTTCACAGTGTACTAAATAAACGTTTATCTTTTTTGACGATATATAGTTAAATTGCATCAATAAATAAAAATTTCAAAGAAAAATTATCATAATTGTAAAATCAAAAAGACGAAATTTTTTGATGCTGATGTGTTGGAAAATCCGATTTTGTATATTTTTCTAAAGACGCACGAGCATCGCGAGGCATATTCATGTATTTTGTTTGTCGGAGAAATGGGTAATAAAAACGAATTCTTATCCCGTATTTCTTTAAAATTCTCTATAAAAATACATGTTTTAAACTTTACTATACGTTCGAATATTATACCTCGAATTTGACATACACAGTCATCTCAGTACCAAAAGCTATGACAAACGAGACGATTTTAATTTTAAAATTATCAATTTCCCCCACCTTAGTAGCAATATATCAACTTCACCTGCTATGGGATATACATTTCCCAACTTATTCGGTATGCAAGAGCTTACAGCTCCTACTCAGACTTTGTAAAACGTCACCAGTGTCTGAGCAGAAAATTGATGAACCAGGGGTATGTCAAAGAACGTCTCGTCCTTTTTCTAAAAAAGTTCATTGGAAGGTACCAAGACCTTGTTGATAAATATTCCGTATCAACTTCACAAATAATACATGATGGTCTCGAAGTATACATTCTGCGTACTGACTCTGTTTATCATCTTAATAACGTGTTAAAGTGTTCTTTTATTTGTCTTTATTAATATTACTTTTACTGTTTGGTCTGTTTTTGGTGATATACGTTTGACGTGGCTCGGTACTTATGTATCCCATCATTGTGTTGTTTGTATTTTTTTTTTTTTTCATTTTTGCTTGTGTGCTTTGTCCGTGTGACTTTTTATGTTTCTTTGATACACATGACGTGTCTCTGTACTTTAAACATCCCGCCATTGTGTTATTGTTCTATTATAATTTTTGCATACTTTGAACGACAAAATTATTTTATATCTCTACCTGTGTGACGTTTACATCCTGACGTCAAACACGCGATTCTACGCCAGAGTTAATGTTAAAATTACGATTCGATCCCAGTACTTAAAATCTCTCGATCCTTTATGGATTGATTTGGCATACATAAATGAAATACAAAAATAAGTAAGCAATGAATGAGGTGGTTAAATGTGATATATGCTTTTTTGTGCTTCTTTGTTGAATATTTGTTTGTTTTTGTTGTTATTAAGATTGTGACTAGGTGTTGACTGCTGTACCCCTATTTTGACATTTTTACCTATTATGTCTGTTTGTTTTATTCACGCATCGTTGTCAATATAATGGAATTTGATGCGACTGTCATACAAGTGAGAGGTTTAGCGGTATAAAACCAGGTTCAATCCACCATTTTCTACATAAGAAAATGCCTGTACCAAGTCAGGAATATGACAGTTGTTGTCCATTCGTTTGATGTGTCTGTGCTTTTGATTTTGCCATTTGATTAGGGACTCTCCGTTTTTGATTTTCCTCGGAGTTCAGTATTTTTGTGATTTAACTTTTCATTGTAGAGTAAATATTCTACCGAAAACGTAACACTTAAATATTCATATCGGATAACCAGTATATGCTTTACTGATATGAGTGAAAGTATGTCCTTATTTTAAATGAATCAGATTACAGAAAACTCATCAGATGTATGTTAGGTTTTTTTTTGTTATAATATGATGATTAATCCGATGAAAGGTATGTCTTCATTCATTATATACTACATTACCGGTGATAGTTTTCACAGAATGCAAAATGTTCAAACTGTATATTTGTAAACAAGACTTATCAATTTCAACGTTGATTTCATATTTAAACTTGAATCGAATATGAAATTCTGTTTCAATAATGACTCTAGAAAATAATTACTTTGTATATGTCAAATGAGTTCATATGACATTTATCACAATTCAGGTCAAATGGTCATGCATATTTCCTTTTCCTTCCTTTATCTTTGTGGTGCTTTCCTTTGATATATTAAAGGGAAGGGAAGATGTAGCATATGCAAGAAGAGTAAAATATAATCATTATGAACATGCATGCTCAAAAAAATTTTTTCAACAAAGAATGATCTTGACAGATGTTTGAATGTTTCTAGATACTATTTTATATTGTTAACACGGCTGAAATATTTTATTTATTTAAGCTTATTAAAAACGAAAGATATAGTTCTATAAATAGATATAAACACTGACGTTTCAAGACCGAAATCTAGTATCTCTATGTGTGAAAAAACTCCGTTTATAACATATATATTGTTTTCATTTACTCAATGAAATACACAGAAAAGTATCTATGCTGTAAACTACTATAATTTACATCAAATGTACCACAATATACACTTAAATATGTCATTCTGTAATTGTGAACCCGGCTTTCATGATTTTGGTTTTTGGCTTTTGGCTCTCAGACGCATTAAAATGAAATTTTATAGTGGTATTTACATTTTGTGTATCCTGTATTTGTAATTTACTTAAATTGTATTTTATCGGGAAATCGTGTAAATGTTATTATGTTTTACCATTAATCAATTATATCTGTTTCGGTTGCTAAAAAGATTCGTCAATATAAGGAAATTATATACAACTGTCATACAAGTGGGAAGTTTAGAGACCTATTGAACTAGGTTTTACCCACCATTTTTTCACCAAATGCCTGTACCAAGTAAGAGCTATAATAGTTATTTCCGACTCAATCGTTGGTTAATATAGTCGAGCGTTTGAATTTGTCATGTTTTTTTTTTTTTTAGATTTCCCCTTTTTGAGTTTAGCTTGGAGCTCGGTATTTTTAATAATGCATTTTTTTAACGTTATTGTTTTGGATAAATATTGACTTTCGGCCTGAAAAGATGCTTGAACCTCTGTTAATCGTGATGTATGACGTTTAAAGCTCAATTTTGATTTCGACGAATCCCAAATTTCGACGATTCTTGAATTAAGACAAAACACATTTTAGACACCAATGATTTTTGACGAAAATTTTCATTCTGATCAATTTTAAGTGCCTAGATGCGAAAAGCTGACTATTTCTAGTCACCAATAAAGACAAAAATATAGAAAGGTATGGCACGTCCTCTCACTTATTCTAGCTAATGAGACTTCGCACATTTTAGAAATGACATACACCAGCTGAAACAATGCAATCATAACTATCTCGGAAAATCAAGGCCGAGTGCATAAGCCCATCTTCGGCATTTTAGCTGTAAAACTTTTGCTACATGTATTTTATTTCAAAAAATGACAATGGGTTTATATGTTACCTTGTCTTTACTTGCCATGCATTACAAATTCATACAGGGGCGGTTGTCGATACGCATATGACCATTTAGGGACAATTTGCTTTTTAACACCTCACGTCTGCATTACGAGACCGAAGAAGAAAGACAAAATGGGTTGCTACTTAATACTTTCTAAGAGAAAAGACTAATCGCAAAGGAAAAGTTGACAATTTTAACTGACAGTTTCAAAAAGTATAAACCTATATGTCTCGTCTGATTGTTTAATATTGTTTGTCATTGAATTGGCGTTTGTTTTGTTTAAAAATATATACGGAGTTAACCAATGGTAATATGTATGTTTGTATGTTGTTGTTGCACAATGGTACTTATGCGTTATTATTCGTGAATATTGGCCCGATTGAAATGTCATATTACACGTAATTGGAATGGCAACTTGTAATCTCAGGGGGTAATATATATGCATGTCCGTTCATATTGGTGGATATAAAGATATGGTTATCCAAATAAGTTTTTATTTATCGAGACCATCAATGGAGAACATATACTCTTTTTTTAAGTCAGCAGAAATGAATGTTCTGTTAAATTCGTACAGTTACCTTCTTGATTTTTTAATAAAAAAAATGCTGTTTATACTCCAATGAGACATCAAAATTAGTTTAACAATCAAAGAATCAACATGCACCGAGCTGAACATGTGATAAGTGTAACATCATTCCCTTAGAAACCTTTTCCCATTTTGAACACTTTCCATGTGTACATGAATTTAAATGTTGTTTAGTGTGAGGTAATATATTATATATTAACTCTTGGATATTTGTTATTAATTAGGAAGGCACGCGTAAATTTGTTTTACCTAAATACAAAACATACTTCTTTGTTGAAGACTGCTCTGTGATTTATAGCGACTTACATGTATATCAATATCATTTGCACTTTGGTGGATAATTATCTTATAGGCAGTCATACCACGTCTCTTTATTTTTATAGATTTAGATTGATTTTAATTTAAAGTGCATCCTGATACACTATACATAATATAACACCACAATTTCAATTCAATCAGCAAAAGTATACTATATCATCCAGCCTTTAGAGCCTTATGAAACACTAACGATATTCATACAAGCATATAAGCATACAAAGAAAATATTAACTGTAAATTAATCTTTCTGAAATCTGAGGTTGTTATAATTTGTTAAAACAACTTATGTTTTTTTTTTTTATGTCATTGCATAAGTGGCAGTTTTTAATGTAAAAATTTGGAATTCTCATTTAAAAGTAGAATGGTATGTGACGTCTACGTATACATAAAATGGGAAATCATAAGCAGGAGTTGTTTCCCCTAGTCCTTAGCATTAATAATTAATTAAAAGTTAAAATGTATAATTAAGTTGCTCGCCTTAGTACAGAGCCATAGCAGGTTAACACTTGTATAATATTTTAAATGTAAATCAAAGTTGCAATATTCTGTATACATAAATGTATATATTGTTTCAAATTTTTATATTACAGAAAGGATGTCAAAACTTTTCGCTAATTATCATTGTATGTTTTTTGAAATAAAAATGAAAACATTTAACATATCAGATATGACATTTTAAGGAAACACATGTTTCTACCGGTAGTGCAAGATGCAAACTTTGCATTGTTAAACGCTTTGATATACCGACACGTGTCGACATAAATTAGTTGAAATGTGAATAAAATTTTACCAGTTCATGTCTCTTTCAAACATTTTATATACACTTTATTTATCATAGCTTTACCCGTATTTTAAAATATTATCTTTTCTACAAACTATATTTCAAGTGTTCTGAATGTTCTTAAATTAAAACATTTGATAAAAACAACAACACTGATCCTTTAAAACTAACTAGATAAGGTTTGTTTCATTAGTCAACATTAAAACATGTCAGTGTATTATAACTTTCAAATTAAGTAAATTGTTTAATAGTCAATTTGTACGAAGAATATTTCTTAGTGAATGATCATATTCGATTGCAGCTCCGTATACAAGAATTACTATAAAACGCATTTTGTTTTGAGAGTGGAACCCCTTACCCAAAATAAATTAAAATGCCTCGCATCCAGTGCGTCAACGAAAAAAAAAACATTTTCTTATTACAATGTTCTTTTCAGTTTATATACGGTACTCAAACTAATGTTCACGGATACTTTAATTCGCGATAAGCTGTCTCTTAAAAACTTCAAGTTGATTCATTTTCGGGATTTTCGAATTTTACCATTAAAGTGAAAATACAAGTTTTACGTATTCGCAACGATTTTGTTTTTTTTTTTGTGTGTTTCTACGTCTGTTTATAGTGTTGGTTCGAGCATGCTCTTAACTTTGTTTATAATTATACTTGTTTGTTTTTTTCTTTAAGATATCTAGATGTACAGTTCTAAAATATAGATGTGCATGTTTATAATGGATGAATCAATATATTTTTAATTGCTACAGTGTTGCTGAAGACTATTGTAATACGATCGGTAAATTGTATGCATGGTTCCCATAAAAAATACTTAAAGTGTTAATTTCATATTCGAAAAACATAATAAGTGAGTTTGTTCTTCCTGAAACACATCTCAAATGTACATTTGGTTTCGGTGAAAAATTTACGTCTGACTTGTATAAGTTTTGTAAAAGAACTTTGAAAAAATGGGGCGAAAGATGATTTAAATTTTACAAAAACCTTTCCTCTTAAAAATAAAGTAAATATAACGCCGAACAAGGCAATATACCTTACACGTTTGTTTTAGAAGAAATGCAGAATATCGTTTGTTATTATTGAGTATGTGATTTTAATGACTCCCGTTAATAGTAAATAAATATCATATGCCAACATTTAGTTTTCTTTTAGCACAATATTCGTACAGCGCCACGATTGTGTTTACCCCTAAGGGCGACTGGCGAATACAATTATGATCACTTTAGTCTTCTTCCGACTGCCAGTAAAGCCTTCGCTGAAACGGGGCGTATGTTGGCTATGTTGGTTGTATAAGTACGATATTTCGTGTAAAGAGAGTGCCATTACAAAACCTCTTTGAGGAGTCCGTAGGTGGTCTGATGCAAAACAAAATTTCTCTCCCTATCCAGGATACTTTATCCCGGATGGCCTCTATTACAGGACCTACCTAATGTATTTATTGTTAATTTGTTCTCGTCTTGAACATGCATAAAATATTTGCCACTGGATGTTACACAACTAACAATCAATCAATCATCGATTGTGTTTGTTTTATGATTGAGATAGCGTTTATGAATATGTTATTATTTGTGTCTTGTTAACTTTTTCTGTACAGGGAATATTAAAATCATATTTCTAATCCATAACATTTTTATTTCATAGTAGTAAAATATTAGATCCGATTGTACCTGCTAGATATAACAACAGCTATAATGTCATTAGTGTTGCTGATCATGATCACACAACTTTTCAATTGACTGTTGTAGCTCAACGTAAGTAAACGTTTTGTCTTCAAGATTTACTTAATATTTGTCATTTTTATTGCATTTTCCCTTTATGTTTTTTATATTTTTCGGATGACTAGTACATTCTACAAGGACCTGCAACACCCTATGATTGTAATGGTACTGTTTTAGATATAGTTTGTTTTTCTTATCACGTCTCTCCTATAACACCGCTAAAAAGAAGAATATTTTTGATTCTGTTCTTCGGCTAAGACATAGTAAGGGACATGTAATCAACTTATGATCCTTTACTTTCTAAAATTAATTCTTTAATTCAGCGTAAACAAAATACACACACAATAACAAATATAACGATCTGCTATCCACATGATGTCATCTCAGACTTAACTTTTAATATTAGGTTCTATCACACTCAACTTCAAACAATGAATTCCTCTTGAGGCACAGTATTCTCAAATTTACATGTCCATGAAATACTAATAAATAGGAGAGTTTTAAAAAGGCTCTCCACTGAACGATGTTGTAATACAGAGTCAGTAAGAAGTTTTTTACAATCTACTCAGGACATGTGGTTACTACACTGTATTTATTCCGTAGATGCATTACCATGCCATTCAGCAGGTGTTATCACTATTATATTAGTCTGTCATTTCATATTTTAAAGAAAGAACGTTCATCGGCATCAGAAATACAAATAATATTGACTAAAAATCTTTAACCAATCCAATCTACAAATTTGTCATTATCAAGTGTTATTCAGTAAGGATGTATTATACATAAATTATGATTTAACTTGTATATCTTAATTTGTTAAACAGATAATCTTACACCATTTGGAATAGCTACGCAAAGTTCCTTGGTTGACGACGTTCAGGGTAAACCTCATTTTGCTATACAACCACCTATATCAAATGCATTTAGTTTAACAATATGTTCCCACACAGCCCTTAGTAGTAAACCAGCATGGAGGATGTTTCAATTTTCTTTCGGATCTGCGTACATCACAGAAATAAAAGTATACTACAGAGCAGGCTGTAAGTATGTATACTATAATAAATCATGATATGCGTATGATTGTTATCAACACACTCTTGTAAAATGTCCTTTTTATATGTACATGTATAACAGAAGAATAAGCTATTTTGAACTACAAATTTCCTCAGTAATAAAAGATTGTTTTGTTTTTTTGTTTTGTTTTTATTTTTTATTTTTATGTTTTTTTTTTTGTTGGCTCCAAAATGGGGAACGGAAGAGTTAAATATTTATAAAAAACTGTTATTTAATAACCAGCAAGATACGGAAAAATTGTATAAAACAATAACTAAAATAAGTAATAAATCATAAAAATGTCGATACATTTTACCAATCTCCAATTTTGTTTAAGAATTACTATGATGATGGAAGGGGTTGTGGAAGGAGGTAAAGATCAATAATCATTTGGTGAAATAGCGAAAAAATATCATTAGAGTTATCTTTGTTGAAATGTTTTGTCGTTTTTCAGGTATGACTGTTTATGTTCAAGATATTAAGAGTTTGTTTGTTATACAAACGTACACAAAACGTTGTAGCGTGGTTAGTGTCTGCTTTGCAATTTGAATTTGTTTGCGTTGGTTCTTGGATATATACAACCTCAATATGCTATGCAGTACTGTTATTATTTTTTCATTGGTTGATACCATTGGCAAAACCATTCTAAATCAAAGTATATATGTTTGTTTATAATCATGTCGGTTTGAATGTTTGTTCTTGTAATGTTTTCGTTATTTTCGAGTTCGTGGATTCAACAGTGGTCCCCATCTTTGGCCGTATAACCCTATCAAATTAAGTATTGTAAAACATCTGCACATAGTATAAAAGAATTGCAACAAACAAGAAGCATGTAAAACTCATTAGGACGTCGATTCATTATTGTGCTGTGATGCCAGTAGAGACTACAAATGCACTGATTGAGGATTATGCTTAATTAGATATCTTTATACTTGTTAAATACCATAATTGTGATTTCATTTATTACAGCTGCTCATCGAATGGATGGATTTAAATTATATGTAACCAACACATCAACTATTCCACCTGAAGGCTATCTCTGTTATGAAGATCCTGATCCCGGTCTTCCAAACATCACTCAGATAATACCATGTAATCAACTTGGAAACTATGTAATTTATTACGACACTAAAGGAGATGAAACATACGGACCTTTGGTGGAATTATGCTATGTCACCATTAATGGTTTTTCCTTGAAAATATTTGCCTCCAACTTTGAGTCTTTTGTTAGTTTATTCCAAAGACTTATTTAAATAACTCAAAGTGTAAAAACAATTGAAAAGTCAGATATATTTATAACTTAGTTTTTAAAAAAAAGTATAACAAAAATCCCGAAATTCAAGGTTAATTAAAAAAGGAAAAGTCCATAAAAATTTACAAAATCAAATGTTATCAACCAACGGAACAAGTGGAAAACAACTGTCACATTCCTGACTTGGTACAGGTAAGTTATTGATACACAACTAAATGTATTGTTACGATATCTTCCGTCGAATGAAGTCATTGAGGAATTAAACAGATCAGAAGGAGAAAAAAAAATTCATTAACTATTCCCCTCTGTCGTTTC